>OZ017741.1:61942346-61954846 GCA_963969285.1 Odontomyia ornata | reverse complement strand
ATTCAAATAAATCCATTAGAAGTTTGAATCGACAAACTTTAACAATCATAAAATACATTTTTCATTCCAGTTTTTATTACCTCGTGCACAATTCAAGGCTAAAACATAAATTCTCAATCGCTTATCTCTCTGTCTTCGCTCTCATATTGTCCGCACGATGTTTAACGATCAAATGACCCTTTTGACACATACACTCGCAAGATATGTAACGTATACAAAAATAGGTTGGCTGAACTATGCAACGTGTAAAAATAAGGGCGTAAGCGCGAAACCTGTTTGGATATGGGTTTTTACCATTCTCGTGTGAAAGAGCCCAATGACGATAAAATAAAGGCGTTAATCGATACTAACCGTCGTATTACAACTCGAGAGATGGCAAAGAAGCTCGACATATCGAATTCAACCATTTACTTGCACTAACAACAGCTTGGTTACGTAAACAAACTGAATGTTTGGGTTCCTCGTCAATTATTATATTTTATATAAGTTTATTTCGTAAACAAGTTTTACAATTTATTTTACAATCTACATACCTATATACAATATATATACTCGTATATATATATATATATATATATATATATATATATATAAATATATATATATATATATATATATATATATATATATATATATATATAAATATATATATATATATATATATATATATATATATATCACATTTTTCACATATATTTGGTAAGGTAAATATTTATTCACTATTACAATACTAGGATAAAGGACTGAGGGACTTGGGTAAATTGGATTTAAATTGAGACGTAGAGATGGCTCACACTGTTAAACATTTTGACATACCTAGACAGTACGATAATTACTTTCTACCAGGAAACGAGAATGTCTCGTTAGTCTTATTCAATATTATTTTGTTGTTTAAATAATGGACTTGAACGGTTCGTCTGAGGATATCAAATACAAAGCAAGAGTACAATATGGTCCTACGGGAGGCAAGTGATGTTATATTAAGTAAAGACAGCTGATTATCATATGATGGTAAATTATGAAAATTCTTTGAATCATAGAGTGATCTCAAATCAAACAGTAAACATTGTTTCTGAACTGACTCGAACCTTTCTGGGTGAATGTCAAAGACCTAATTCCAAATGATACAAGCGTATTCGAGAATTGTGCACACTAATGATGTGTATAGCGTGTTCGTTACTCACAAGTTATTAACTTCTTTTGCCCGTCGTTTGATGAAACCTACAACTTTAATGGCTTTGCAAAGAACCTCATGTTAATGCATATTAAACCGCAGTTTCTTATCCAAGTGGACCCCAAGATCTACTACACTGTCCACCCTTGAAAGCTTTGCATTGTTGAGGTGATCATCACACAATAAAACAGTACTTTTCCGGGAAAAACTTATAACATGACATTTTTCAAAATTTAGATATGGGTGATTTTTGTTGGATCACTCTAACAGAGTATCTATTTTGTCTTGTAGGAACAACGAATCATTTTGGGATGTTATCACATGGTATAATTTGAGCTCATCCGCTTAAAATAAGTGTGGTATATCGGATAACACTTCAGAAAGGTCCGATATAAAAATGTTGAAGAGAAGAGGTCCGAGGTGACTGCTTTCAGGTACACCGGGATATATATGAATTTTATTGGACACATATCTCTGAAATTTTAACGCTTTGAGTTCAATTTTTAAGATACGAGTCCAACCAATGAAGCAAAGAGCCAGGGATTCCAAATTTACGCAATTTATGGGACAAAACTGCATGATTTACACGATCGATGGCTTAACTAAAATCAGTATAAATCGCATCAGTTTGGTATCCGTTTTCCATTGCACAAAAAATGGTAGAGACCATAACTGTTAGCTTGGTGGTTGTGGATCGATTTTTTCTGAAGCCATGCTATTGGTCATTATGACGATGTTCTATAATGGGAGATATTTTGGAGCAGACAATTTTTTCAAATGATTTTGGGGTAGCGGAGAGTATGACTATCCCTCTATAATTTTGAACATCCACTTTAATGTTAAGTAGGAAGATTTTCAGTACGTTGGGAACAAGCCACTTGATAGCGATTTGTTAAAAATAATATGAAGAGGTAAAACTAATTGTTCTCTGCATTCAAATAAAAAATATGGTGGAAGTAAATCAGGGCCAGGTCCATGATTCAAATCAAGAGTTTCGATTGCGTTGAAAATTTCACTTTCTGAAACTGCAATTTCTTGAAGTACGGTCCCGAGCTCTGTGTCAAGTGGTGAAAAATGAGGTGAATTAATTGTTGAACAATAAACTGTTTGAAAATGGTCAGCAAAGTAATTGAACTGCAGTCTTTGTATGTCATTTGCATAGATAGCTTAGAGGTTTTTAATTATATTTTCACTTATAACATTAACATAGGCTTCAAAGGCCTCGCGCGATTTCAAATGAAATTCTTTCGACAGTTCATCATACTCTTTAAGGTAAATTTCTCGAGAGAAATTTACCTTTTGCGGAAAGTATCATATATATATAAACATATATATATATATATATATATATATATATATATATATATATATATATATATATATATATATATAGATATATATACATATATATAGATATATATAAATATATATATATATATATATATATATATATATATATATATATATATATATATATATAGATATATATAGATATATATATATATATAAATAAATATATATATATATATATATATATATATATATATATATATATATATATATATATATATATATATATATATATATATATATATATAGGATATAACGAACCACGCTAAAAGCTGCAATTTTAATCCGATTTTCACCAAATTTTCAGGAAAGGTGCATTGGGTAAATATTTCAGTTGAGTTTGTGAACCAGCTATATCGGCCGGGCAAAAACAAAATGGCGGGCATTTTAGACAAAAAACCGTGATTTCTGTTCTGACCAAAGTATGGCTCTGATTTGGATGAAATTTGGTACAAAGGTTCAGTAATATATGTGATGAATCTCTCAATAAAAAATCCAAAGTCGGTTTGGCTGGAACGAAATGGCGGCCGCTCGAAGGTCGAAAAACGTGCAATATTTTGTTGTTGTAATAGTCGTCAAAGCTTTCAACAGATTTTCATGAAATTCAGCAATTAGATAGAAGTTATAAGTATCTAAAGAATTACGTAAAAAAACTGGAAGTCAGGGGACAAAAAACAAAATGGCGGCCAGTTGAAATTCAAACCTTCAAAGGCTTTTAAAAGTCGCAATTTTGATCCGACATATATGAAACTTGGTTTCAAAATAGACATTACTTAGATCTTAGATATTTTGGTGATCATGCATGTGCGAATTCTAAAATGGCGGCGGTTTAAATATGCGTTTTTTCAAGTCTTTGTGGCCCTCTAGCGGTCACATTGCCCAGGGGATTTTGATGAAACTTGAGATTATGGATCTCTGTACTATGTTCTTGTATTATGCAGAAAATTATTAAAATTTAATGCAAAATAAAAAGTCGAAAATTTAAAACCTAATGTTTTTAGCTGCCATTTTCATTAAAAATTGAATTATTTTACCCTGTCTAAACTGAAACTCCGATTTGAACGAGATTTGGCACATTGATTGATGAGGTCCTAGCACACAAAGATTTAAAATCGTCCAAAATCAAATGCATGCATTCAGAATGGCGGCCCCCAAAGGTCAGAAGGCAAGCGCAATTCGCTATTTTAGTGGCAACTGAAATAATGAATTTTTTTCATGGAAACGTTTTAAATGACAACTTGAAAGTATTTATAAATCAGACTATTTTTTAAATATTGTAAAATATTTTTAACAATATCCTAAAAAATTATAGAATCGCGACTTGTCGGTCTGTCCATCTGTCCGTTTGTTCGTGCGTCACAACATGTTTTCTCGCAAACCACATGAGCTAGAATGAGGAAATTTTCGACGTAGGTCAAAAGTGGTGCCTCTTGAAATTTGCAGTGTAAGAAATTATTTTAAAGTGTTAAAGGGGGTCTCCCCATACAGGGGAGTGACATAAACATTTTTGTTATTTCTGTAGCCCTCTAGCAGCCAAGTTTCTCAACAGATTCCGATAAAACTTGAAACTATAAGTTATTTAGGCAAGCTAATTTAATTTAATCATGCAAATCGGATCACAAATAAAAAAATTGAAAATTTACAGCTGATGGTTCAGAAAAGAATCGAAAATGTTTATATTAATGGCAATGCAAGTGCTGATTAAACTTTTATGGAAACCTTTTGAAATTAACTATTTGAGCTATTTAAGCCAAAAAGTTATCACTTTTGTGTAGTAACCAGTGTGAAATGTGTAAACAGCAAATGTGAGAAGGGCGAAACCAGTGTAAATATGTTGGTAACAATTTAAAACCCGCCGATTTTCAATATGGGATCTATACGTGTTCAACTCAATTTAATTAGCAAAATATTTGCGCCTCTATGAAGGGTCTCCAGATACAAACGGCGGCAGATTCTTTTTAATGTTAATAAATACCCATGTGGAGCTACAAAAATTCTTTTTCGAAGCCTTACGCTACATACGAGAAATTTACCTTTCCGGCTGGTGCTGCCAACGAGGAGTTTTTTAATTAAATTTTCCACATCAGAACTCTTTTGCATAATTTTATACAGTTTATTTCTTCTGTTTCTTATAGATCGAAGATAACTCTTCAACCAAAGTTCGGATAGTTTGTCTTTTTTCTTAATTTTGGGTACACACCTTTCAACGGAGTCAAGGATGTGCTGATACAATAAATTTACTGCATTATTTATATCTAATGTTGAAAGCATGGTAGTCCAGTCTATATTAAAAATATGATTTTTAATGCTGCCGTAATCACCATTGCAAAAATCGAATACAATCGAGTTATTGTACGTGTTGGAAGTTTTAGCAGTAGAAAATTCAATGGACAATGCGGAATGGTGGAAGGTATTTGAAAACAAACTTTCGACGTCTCTAGTATGATTAACTACTATATCGTCATATGCATTGGTAAAAACAAGATCTAGCCAATTGTCATTGCAATTGGGTGTCGGCGCTATCTGCTGTATGTCATTGCTATAAAATGTAGAAACAAGTTTGAATCACTGAGGTCTAAATGATTATCTGAGGGAAGACGATTATCAAATTCGTCAACCACAAACGTTAAATTGGGCCTGTTAAAGTCCCCAAGTATTATAATTTTATGTTCTTTATTAGTGAGTGCTGCAAGTGAAGAAATAACTCCGCATGCATCATTTTAAACTACCTGACTGGAATTCAGAGGAATATAGAAAACACCAATATACAATAAAAATTTGTTATGTTTGATTCGGACTATTGTATGCTGGAAATTATTATGTGCGGTAGTATTGATGGGTTCACTCAACAGCGAGTTGTGCACAATGGTTAGGACACCACCACCTCGCTTCAGCCTGGTACTAATATAGTCTCGATCATTCCTATAAATAGTCCAGCTACTATCGAGAAGTCGAAAGAAGTCATTCAACCAGGTTTCTGTTAGAGCCAAAGCAGCAAAAGATCAGGATTTAGCGTTAAGAAAAAGTTTACTGAGTTTACTTTTCATACCACCACATTATGGTAGAATATTTTGAGACTTTTTGATGAAGTATTTTTATTGGGGATGAAAAAATTTATTATGTTGCTCTCGTGACCTTTGTAGCGAGTATATATAATTTGAGCTTACAGGTGAAACGTAGGTCCCAAGATCTTTTTTCGCTTGTTCTGAATTCCTACCAAGTTTTTCATGACATCCAAGGTTCAAGTTCTATGGGAAAACCTTCTCTTTGTATCATTATTTTCAGACTGATCTTCGTTTTACCATCAATGCACGTTGTATCTGGCGCTTTATGGATGTAGGTCAGGTCGATTTGAACAAACTCATATATTTTATGCTCTCACACTCTTTATAAGAGATATCTACCCTCAAGATCATTACTGGAATAGTTGCCTTTACAGCTGGAGGTAAGAGAGTGCCCAAAAAGGATTCTTTTTCGCTGACCGAACTATCTGATGCGCTAGGAAACTTATAACTTGCATTTTTTTGGATGAACTCTGAAAACCATCACTCACAAAATTGGGATATTTGGTGGGGGGTTCCGCAGTCTTTAGCTCAGGAGGTGAAATAGAAATATAAGGCTCTTGTGGTGAACCAACGTTGTCTCTCGGTTGGTTATTATAAGAAAGAATAGCACTGTTAGCCATTAAATTACTTGGTTAAGAATCTAAGCGATTTACAATAGTGTTAGTAATTGGAAATCCACCTCATCAAACGCATTAACATATGCGATTCTTTGTTGAATCGTAACCAAAACGCCCCACTTCTAAAAAGGATCATAACAAGTGGTGGAAAATTGATTGTTCACAATAGCGTAGTCCGAAAATGATCATGGACCAAGCAAGATGAGCCCCCACGATCGGTATCCAAAGCATTATTTGTTGTGGAATTACAAGAGTATAGTCTACTTTGAGCTGCTTCCCAGAAACCAAACTATTGATTCGAATGTCTACTGTCGTCAACTATCGAAGTTGAATGCAGAAATCAAGAAAAAACGCCCTAAATTGGGCCTATCGTGAGGATGTGATGTTCAATCATGATAACACCAGACCCCACCCACCTTTGATAATCTGTCAAAAATTAATGGAGCTGAATCGGGAGCTGGTACCGCATTCACCCTATATCCCTAACTTAGCACCATTGGACTATTATTTGTTTCGCTCCCTTCAAAACCATTTGAATGGTAAAGCCTTCAATTCTGATCAGGCTGGTAAATATGAGTTGGACCAGTTCTTTGCTTCTAAAACCAAAGCTTCTTTGAACGTGGAACTTTTCAACCTAATGAAAGATGGCAAAAAGTCATCCATCAAAATAGTCACCGATTAATGTTTGTTGCTAATAGAAATATATTTACTTTGATAAACATCTCAAAACTGACATTATTTATCGAACAACTCTGTATATATATATATATATATATATATATATATATATATATATATATATATATATATGTATATATATATACGAGTATATATATATATACACCCATATATATATATATATATATATATATATATATATATATATATATATATAAATATATATATATATATATATATATATATATATATATATATATATATATATATACATACATATATGTATATATATATATATATATATATATATATATATATATATATATATATATATATATATACATATATGTATATATATATATATATATATATACATATATATATATATATATATATATATATATATATATATATATATATATATATATATATATACTTATACCTACTTTAGTTAGCAAAAATCGAATATCTACCTAAACTAATTAACAACTTATTAGCAATGGCTAATTGACAAAAAGAAATTATGCCCTAATTGATCCGCTCGTTAATGATCTTGGTTACAACGTTACCATTTGAAGAGTAATAAATGGGCATTGCCCTGATCCTGGTTCATCCTATTTAGTTTGGATATTTTGAAGATTTCAATGCTTTCGATGGCGTCCAATTTTTGAAATTGCTTTACCTATTTTACCACCTGTAAATCTTGTGTTTCGTTTCAACTATATGTCTTGCCACTGTCGATTTGATGTTCTGTATTTTCCTATGTTTTTTAATAGAATTATCTGCTTCATTGAGTTGTTCTTTGCAGCGTGTTAGTACTGGGCGTCGCGTTTGTCCTATGTTACATTTGTTACATTTTGGGCAGGAAATTTTGTACACACCGCTTTGTTCCTCTTTACTTAACGGGTCCTTGACAGACTTGAGACGGTTTTTTAGTTGTAATTTTCTGCTCGTCGGAATTAATTCACTTTACGTTTCTTTTAGTAGCTGTTTGAGCGCTCCCGTAGCTGGAGTGTGTCTGATAGGTGCCCTTCTTATATTTTCATTTGGCTTATTTTGTTTCCAATTCCTGCGCTTAAATTGCCCTTCTTTTTTATCGATGATGGTATTGAACTATGGCCTGTGATGTTAGCTGTTCGTATGATGTATTGTTCTTCTTTCCGTTTTTCGTCCGTTGAAAGCGGTATGCTTAGCATTCGATTTACCATTGCATGGTATGGAGCCTTTGAGCAAACGAGTGGAAGGATGTTGCCGGAATTGTCCTTTGTTTTTGTGTTGGCTTCCTGTGTATTCCAAACCTAAATGCACCGTTTTTCGTATAACTACATCAGTCAAAAAATGTAAGCATATTGCTGTCCTCTGTCTCCATCGTGGAAACTATGTTTTTATGTATTGAATTAATGTTTTCAAGTGTTTCTTCAAGTTTGATTTTTTGTACTATTGCCAATACATCGTCCACGTATCGAATCGTGGCAATATGCCTAAGTCCTCCAGAGTCATTTCTAAGTTACACATAAATACATCGCTGATGAGTGGTTAGAGGGGGTTACCCATCGCTACTCCACAAGCTCCTTTAAAGTATCTGCCTCGAAATACAAAATAGTTCCAATTGAAGCTTGGTGGCCATAACTAGTATCTAAGTTGTTTGGATCTCTTTGCTAACTAAAACCACTGTTTTTCCTTGAAACAATAGAATTTTGTTTATTTTGCAAATACCGATATTGCGGAAGTCAGTTGCTTCCGTTTAAAGGAAAAATAGTGTTTTGAGTTAACATATATATATATATATATATATATATATATATATATATATATATATATATATATATATATATATATATATATATATATATACATATATATATATATATATATATATATATATATACATATATATATACACCTGTATATATATATATATGTATATATACACATATATATATATATATATATATATATATACACCTGTGTATAAATATATATATATAAAAAGTTATCACTTTTGTGTAGTAACCAGTGTGAAATGTGTAAACAGCAAATGTGAGAAGGGCGAAACCAGTGTAAATATGTTGGTAACAATTTAAAACCCGCCGATTTTCAATATGGGATCTATACGTGTTCAACTCAATTTAATTAGCAAAATATTTGCGCCTCTATGAAGGGTCTCCAGATACAAACGGCGGCAGATTCTTTTTAATGTTAATAAATACCCATGTGGAGCTACAAAAATTCTTTTTCGAAGCCTTACGCTACATACGAGAAATTTACCTTTCCGGCTGGTGCTGCCAACGAGGAGTTTTTTAATTAAATTTTCCACATCAGAACTCTTTTGCATAATTTTATACAGTTTATTTCTTCTGTTTCTTATAGATCGAAGATAACTCTTCAACCAAAGTTCGGATAGTTTGTCTTTTTTCTTAATTTTGGGTACACACCTTTCAACGGAGTCAAGGATGTGCTGATACAATAAATTTACTGCATTATTTATATCTAATGTTGAAAGCATGGTAGTCCAGTCTATATTAAAAATATGATTTTTAATGCTGCCGTAATCACCATTGCAAAAATCGAATACAATCGAGTTATTGTACGTGTTGGAAGTTTTAGCAGTAGAAAATTCAATGGACAATGCGGAATGGTGGAAGGTATTTGAAAACAAACTTTCGACGTCTCTAGTATGATTAACTACTATATCGTCATATGCATTGGTAAAAACAAGATCTAGCCAATTGTCATTGCAATTGGGTGTCGGCGCTATCTGCTGTATGTCATTGCTATAAAATGTAGAAACAAGTTTGAATCACTGAGGTCTAAATGATTATCTGAGGGAAGACGATTATCAAATTCGTCAACCACAAACGTTAAATTGGGCCTGTTAAAGTCCCCAAGTATTATAATTTTATGTTCTTTATTAGTGAGTGCTGCAAGTGAAGAAATAACTCCGCATGCATCATTTTAAACTACCTGACTGGAATTCAGAGGAATATAGAAAACACCAATATACAATAAAAATTTGTTATGTTTGATTCGGACTATTGTATGCTGGAAATTATTATGTGCGGTAGTATTGATGGGTTCACTCAACAGCGAGTTGTGCACAATGGTTAGGACACCACCACCTCGCTTCAGCCTGGTACTAATATAGTCTCGATCATTCCTATAAATAGTCCAGCTACTATCGAGAAGTCGAAAGAAGTCATTCAACCAGGTTTCTGTTAGAGCCAAAGCAGCAAAAGATCAGGATTTAGCGTTAAGAAAAAGTTTACTGAGTTTACTTTTCATACCACCACATTATGGTAGAATATTTTGAGACTTTTTGATGAAGTATTTTTATTGGGGATGAAAAAATTTATTATGTTGCTCTCGTGACCTTTGTAGCGAGTATATATAATTTGAGCTTACAGGTGAAACGTAGGTCCCAAGATCTTTTTTCGCTTGTTCTGAATTCCTACCAAGTTTTTCATGACATCCAAGGTTCAAGTTCTATGGGAAAACCTTCTCTTTGTATCATTATTTTCAGACTGATCTTCGTTTTACCATCAATGCACGTTGTATCTGGCGCTTTATGGATGTAGGTCAGGTCGATTTGAACAAACTCATATATTTTATGCTCTCACACTCTTTATAAGAGATATCTACCCTCAAGATCATTACTGGAATAGTTGCCTTTACAGCTGGAGGTAAGAGAGTGCCCAAAAAGGATTCTTTTTCGCTGACCGAACTATCTGATGCGCTAGGAAACTTATAACTTGCATTTTTTTGGATGAACTCTGAAAACCATCACTCACAAAATTGGGATATTTGGTGGGGGGTTCCGCAGTCTTTAGCTCAGGAGGTGAAATAGAAATATAAGGCTCTTGTGGTGAACCAACGTTGTCTCTCGGTTGGTTATTATAAGAAAGAATAGCACTGTTAGCCATTAAATTACTTGGTTAAGAATCTAAGCGATTTACAATAGTGTTAGTAATTGGAAATCCACCTCATCAAACGCATTAACATATGCGATTCTTTGTTGAATCGTAACCAAAACGCCCCACTTCTAAAAAGGATCATAACAAGTGGTGGAAAATTGATTGTTCACAATAGCGTAGTCCGAAAATGATCATGGACCAAGCAAGATGAGCCCCCACGATCGGTATCCAAAGCATTATTTGTTGTGGAATTACAAGAGTATAGTCTACTTTGAGCTGCTTCCCAGAAACCAAACTATTGATTCGAATGTCTACTGTCGTCAACTATCGAAGTTGAATGCAGAAATCAAGAAAAAACGCCCTAAATTGGGCCTATCGTGAGGATGTGATGTTCAATCATGATAACACCAGACCCCACCCACCTTTGATAATCTGTCAAAAATTAATGGAGCTGAATCGGGAGCTGGTACCGCATTCACCCTATATCCCTAACTTAGCACCATTGGACTATTATTTGTTTCGCTCCCTTCAAAACCATTTGAATGGTAAAGCCTTCAATTCTGATCAGGCTGGTAAATATGAGTTGGACCAGTTCTTTGCTTCTAAAACCAAAGCTTCTTTGAACGTGGAACTTTTCAACCTAATGAAAGATGGCAAAAAGTCATCCATCAAAATAGTCACCGATTAATGTTTGTTGCTAATAGAAATATATTTACTTTGATAAACATCTCAAAACTGACATTATTTATCGAACAACTCTGTATATATATATATATATATATATATATATATATATATATATATATATATATGTATATATATATACGAGTATATATATATATACACCCATATATATATATATATATATATATATATATATATATATATATATATATATATATATATATATATATATATATATATATATATATATATATATATATATACATACATATATGTATATATATATATATATATATATATATATATATATATATATATATATATATATATATACATATATGTATATATATATATATATATATATACATATATATATATATATATATATATATATATATATATATATATATATATATATATATATATATACTTATACCTACTTTAGTTAGCAAAAATCGAATATCTACCTAAACTAATTAACAACTTATTAGCAATGGCTAATTGACAAAAAGAAATTATGCCCTAATTGATCCGCTCGTTAATGATCTTGGTTACAACGTTACCATTTGAAGAGTAATAAATGGGCATTGCCCTGATCCTGGTTCATCCTATTTAGTTTGGATATTTTGAAGATTTCAATGCTTTCGATGGCGTCCAATTTTTGAAATTGCTTTACCTATTTTACCACCTGTAAATCTTGTGTTTCGTTTCAACTATATGTCTTGCCACTGTCGATTTGATGTTCTGTATTTTCCTATGTTTTTTAATAGAATTATCTGCTTCATTGAGTTGTTCTTTGCAGCGTGTTAGTACTGGGCGTCGCGTTTGTCCTATGTTACATTTGTTACATTTTGGGCAGGAAATTTTGTACACACCGCTTTGTTCCTCTTTACTTAACGGGTCCTTGACAGACTTGAGACGGTTTTTTAGTTGTAATTTTCTGCTCGTCGGAATTAATTCACTTTACGTTTCTTTTAGTAGCTGTTTGAGCGCTCCCGTAGCTGGAGTGTGTCTGATAGGT
>OZ017741.1:61062346-61202346 GCA_963969285.1 Odontomyia ornata | reverse complement strand
GTTTTGAAAAGCTCTCATCAAGACATTTTATTTGATACCGATATTGACCACATTGGATGATTTTTTTCCGAGGCCACTCCGCTGTATACGGAGTTCCCTTAAATACTTTACTCGTATAAAATTTTTTTCTGATTGAACTTTGAAGAGAGCACCGTTTTGGACCTACATACAAAGTCTGATGTTTCTAGCTTATATCGGTTGATGGACAGACAGGTCGCAATTTTAGTAGGGTTTTTCAAATTATTTTACAAAACCCTACTAAGGAAGGACAACATGGAAACTAACGACAAGATATAAAGAGCACTTAAGATCTTACTTACACAACAAGGCAGACTCAAATTATGCGACGCACCTACAAAATCACGCACACGAGCCTGACGCTGTGACAAACTCTTTGATATTGCTACACAAACAAAGCAAAGATGAAACAGAAACAGAACAAACGGATATCTAACAATCCAAAAATCAAAAACTTAATATCCCTCTGCCTGACCTGATTTAGTACATGACCTAATTTAGTTCTACCTGCTTAACCCTTCCTACGATTATATAAAGTCATTCCCTTCAACACATCCTTTAGGCACTGAAGATGACTCAAAGGAGTCTAAACGTGTCTGCTCACATTAAAAAAACAAGGCCTGACGGCGTTTAAAAAAAACAGAGGACTAGCTTGTGTGGAATGAACGCAACAGTTTTGCCTGACTGAAAGTATTGTAGTCAACAACATTACACCAGCATTTGCAAAAATCTTAATTAAGCAAAACACAATTGCTTCATGAAATACACAACGTAGTGCACAAGTGCATCGCATTAAAAATGAAATAAGAACACTGTACATAAAAAAGGACGAAACCAACCGACAACCACTACAACCTCACAACCGTGAGACAAAACATAGGTACTCAGTTCAAAACTAAATATGAGATTATGATTAAGAAACTTGACAAATTGATGAAAAAATAAAGCACAACGATGACATCAGCGAACAGAGCCTTCTATCCACGGACTATAAATCTATCAGTTACACGTTTTACGATACAAGAAATGGAGGTGTTAGATAAGGAACTGAAACACAACTTATATAACACAAAAAACGCAGCAGACACCTAGAACAACTAATAATTGCCACTGAACTAGCAATCGGCAAACTGCCGTAGAAACAACAGACACACGCAAGACATACTGCAGTCGATATACTATAAAAAAATACACACTAGCATACGCAAAACGAATTTCCACGAAGACCGTAAGATATTGAGATACATTCAAGAAAAACTTACCAATAACCCACTAACAGTAACAAAGGCTGACAAAGGACATACAATGGTGATGCTAAAAACAACGGATTATGTACAACAAAACAATAGACTTCATTAACGCCAACGGGTACAAACTAGTAAACAAAGAACCCACTAATGAGTTCCAAGCAGACTAACGTACTGCTATTATACAATCCCTACCAATCATTCATCCTAACACTAAGCACTACTACATAAACCCAATTACATTCACACCACCCCTTAAAGCACAACGTAAGCTCCACAAACTTAATACTCCTATCCGGCCTGTCGTCGATTACCGCCCAGCTTCTTTGTACCAATTAACGTGGTACTTGGCAACGATAATGGCTGATGTCATGTACCTGGACAGCCGTTATCTAGCAAACTCTATCACCTCTTTAACATTAACTGACACTTGTCGACTTTTATCACCAGACATCACCAGCCTCTATATCCATCGATGAACCACTGGCCATACTAAAAGAAAAACTTTTATTCAATAACAGCCGACGATTCACAGATCAACTACTCAATCTCATAAAGACCCCACAACCAAGCAGAACTATTTTAAGGTCAATTACAACGCACACTCATACGGTCTGGGTATGGGATATCCAATGTCATCAATAATGTCAGAAATATTCATACAATCTTTGAAAGAAGTCTTCATACCCGAAATTCGTCAAAAGATTCAATGTAATATTTTACAGACGATATGGAGATGACTGTTTCATCGTTTTTGACTCACAAAAAATAAACAAAAACGGATACAACCAACTTGACATGGACGAAGTTGATACGCAGTACAAACAAAAACAGGAACGCAAACTGACTGAAACTCATAAGAACGACCAACAGAGAATTTCGTTAACATACGTAGGCAAAGAGACATACAAACTATCAAACTTCTTCAGGAAATACAAACTGCAAATGACATTCATAACTAACAGCAATATCGGAAACAAACTGAAACCAACACTGAATGGCACATCAATATACGAGAACAGCGTCATATACAAACTGGTATGCAAAGACTGCGTCATGGTGCACATAGGATGGACAACACGGAAACTAACAACAAGATACAACGAGCACTTACGATCTTTCTTACACAGCAACGTAGACTCAAATTATGCAACGCACCTACAAACTACGCACTCAAGCCTGACTGAGACTTGACATCCTAGAAAGGCTTGAAATATATAAACATAGAAAAATAGACGGTAACATTATCAACGAACAACTTATTACGAATTCCGACCCAATTTCCTCAGTACTAGACCACACTCTCCGACGAAAACGGAAACGAGATCAAAAAGAACGAATGGACATCCAATAATCCAAAAACAAAAACCTAATATCCCTCCACCTCACCTGATTTAGCACCTGACCTAATTTAGTACTACCTACTTAACCCATCCCACGACTATGTAAAGTCATTCCCTTCAACACATTCTTTAGACACTGAAGATGACTCAAAGGTGTGGAAACGCGTCTCCTCGACGGCTTTGCAAGAAAAAATATATGTTTACTGGCTGTTGAGTCCGTAAAGGATATACAGCAAGAGAAACGAGCTCAGTTGGATCGGTCTTGCTGGGCGATGCGTACGCGTGCTGACAGCTAGCTTCTGTGGGGTCATGGGTGGCCCCTTTCCGTCATTGCAAGGACCACACAACAAAAAAATGTTTCCCGCATATGTATTGGGGGGTCTTGAAATCCAAGCGGATCAACAGGGTCAGAGCCTGAGAGGGTGACCCAAGGTACCGCGACATTCTTTAACGAAACCTATCTACTTTTCCCTCTAGCGCGTGCATGACATGATGAACGATCTCATCCTTGGCGAGGATATTTACGGTCGATAACAAGGCGTCCTGCCAGTAGTAGTGCGCCCATTCAGTGGTATCTAGGACCCCGATGAACTGGCTCGCATTCGAGAATCATTCATTCCAAGCATGAGCCCCTGAAACTAAGAAAAGAAGTATCTACAGCCCGATGGCTGGCTCAAAAGCAGAGGAGCTTGCCATCGACTGGGTCCCATACCCATTCAAAGTCAAAAGTAGAAGATTTATTATGATTCCTTTTTTTATATTCTATATTTATTGTCTTTTGCTTAATATTAATAATATTTATTTTATTTTTATTTATCGTTTCTTTTCACTCAAAAATAAATACGTAGTACATTTCTCATGCTCCATTCTCTCTAAATAACAATAGTTGAAATGTTTTATCTACAATTTACCATCCAATTTGGATATTATTTTTCTAGTATAGAGAGATTAATCGTGATCTTTTCATTATCAGTAAAACATTCAATGAATTGATTGGCTCATTTCAAAGTGGAACTATCGTAACATTTTCTAAACTCAAAAATTTGATTTTATTTATTACGATTGTATTAGCAGTGATTGACTTGAAGCAACTCATTGAAAGATTTATTGGAAAATCCTTATTACAACGTATTCTATTCAAATTTGGAAAAGCTTTTAATCCGGGAGTCAGCTCGACTCATAACTTCCATCTTATTTAGATCATTATGGATATTTTGAAATATTTAAAAAAATAAAAGTCAATACTTCATATAACCCGAGTGCATGGGTATGATTGATAAAAAGGAATTTTACTACAAAAACCGAAGGACAATAAAAATTATTTTTTCTTCGCGATCGTGAGTGGAGAAAACGATCACAGACTGACTTCGAAATAAAGTGAGAAGATTTATGTAGTACATCAAAGGCAACATTAAATGTTGATTCTATTTGTTTTTTTTTATCTCCAGGTTCGACTCCTTATCTGAGAAACCAAACAAAATTTTCGAATTTCCAATCGGCAAGTCCGGCAAAGGTAAAACGAGTTTCATATTAAAAATTTTAAAATATTCCAAAATTATTTGATACTATCTAAAGTTCGAAATTCTCGCCAAATAGAATTTCCTTCTAATAAACTTCTACGATTAACACGTTCGATTGTTCTTCAAGAATTAAATGTCTGCTATACATATAGATTAATATATGATTGGATCAGCTGACTTCAAAAAACCCGAAAACTCTGGCAACTCCTTTAATATTACCCACTAATTTCTAGCCATTCATAAATTCATTGTTTGAGTAGCCCTTTTAACATTTGAATTTTGTAAACCATTTTTAAAATTTTCATCAAAATTCCTACCCATCTATGTTGTCTAGGTCCTTTTCAAACGTGTGTTTCCACAGTATCACGTGGTATTGTTTCTGTAATTATTAAATTTTCAATCGTCTGTTTCTTCGTTTTTTATGGTTCGATTGTTATATAACCTTCAAAATATTTACACATGTTAGTAAAAAATTTAAATACATATTTTCGATGAATTAAACGAGCCCGTTTGGATTTTATAGGCGAAAGCGTAAAACCCACAAAATGTCGTATTATTAACCAAGCTGATCGATTTTCTACTTCCGAGGTATTTGTTAGCCTTGCACTCACAAAGACCTGCTTTCTTGACAACACAATTTTTTCGTGCATTTCCCCTCCCTACACTCCTCGAAGCAAAGAAAGCCAATTTAAGACCCGTTTTGGTAAGTTCTCAGCAAGATATTTGATATCCATATTGGCTATCTTTGATAAAAAAAAATTTAAGGGTCACCCTCCGTTATGGTGAGACCCCCCTTAAAACCTTATAATTTTTTTTACTGCAACTTTAAAGAGGACGCCACTTTTGGCCTACTCACAAAATTTCATATTTCTAGCTCATGTGGTTTCCAAGAAAACTTGCTATGAAATGCTTTTACAAAACCCTAAAACAAGTTAAAGGGATGTACATATATAAAAGAAAATCCATGGCTTCTCCATTTTCAACGGTCACCATTTTGGTGCAAACTAACAAAAATCACTTACGTCATGAATTCCCAGAAACATTTATGTTATTGCTCTTATCTGAAAAGTTTAAGAAGATGAAAAGATGAAAAGTTCATAAAATACCAAAATCGTATGTTATTGTTGTTGTAATTAGACAAATTTCAAATGCTATAAATTCCGTAAGTATGATCCAATTTTCACAGTATTAGGCCCTAATTAAAGATTACTCAAATATCGAATTTCGTTGAGTTTAAGGGCATCCATACGATTTTATTGGGCAAAATGTAAAATTCGAAGATTATACTACTACTAGCAAAGTTGAGTGCATTTGGACTTCTAAGTTATTTGTTGTTTTTGTACTCATAAACACCTACCTCACATTTTTCGTGTATTTACCCTTCTTGTGCACCTCTCGAAGCAAAGCATGTCAGTTTAAGACCTGTTTTGAAAAGCTCTCATCATGAGCTTTCATTTGATAACCATGTTGCCTACATGCGATTACATTTTTTTTCCGAAGGCCACTTTCCTATATGGGGAGACCTTCCTTAAAAACCTTAAAAAAAATTTGTAGTGAAAATTTGAAGAGATTATCACTCCGCACCTGCATACAAAATTTTATGTTTCTAGCTTATATGGTTTGCGAGAAATATTGCTGTGATTCACGGATGGACGGATGGACAGCCCGGTCGTGATTTTAATAGGGTTTTGTAAAATTATTTTACAAAACCCTAAAAAGAGAACACTTAAAATGGCTCTTAAATAAAAGTGTTCGCAAGATTCAAGTTGCAGTTTATTGTTTTCGCTGTTTTTAATTCTAGGTCGTTGTGTTAGCACTAAAAATTATGAAACAGAAAATTTTTTGAAAAAAAAAAAGAAAACTGATTTCAAAACGCATTAAAAAGGAAGAAATAAAGTTTATGGAATTGAAGTAAAATCAGTTTCCCATTTTGAAACGTGAGTGACAAAAACTTGTCACAAAAATGGGGATAGATTGTTTTGGCTCCGATTCCATAAACTTTATTTCATCTTTTTTAGTTCGTTTTGGAGCCGATTTCTTTTTTCCAAAAATTTTTTTCTTACTTTTGCCACAACCCAAACAAATCTTTCATCAGTAATAAAAGTACCTTTGCCAAATTTTCTTTATTTTAAATGTCATAACCTTTCTAAGGAGAATACATGAATCGGAAACATTTAAGGAATTTGTATTTACATTATAACGATTTTTTTTCGATCAACTTACCGAAAAAGGTAAGAAAGCTATAGCTAGCAGAATAGTCTTCTCATAACATTCCTATTTACAATCTTTTCTTTTCATCGTTCGGTGTATATTTTCCTTCCGTCAACGATCTAGATAAGTGGAAAGTCAAAGACTGCGTGCCACCAATATATCCTGATAGCTTATAACCAATAAACTCTGAATACGAGTAGTTCGAAGCACATAGAGGTTCTATTGAATATGTGAATCCTATTTGTAAGAATGAGGCTGGCTTAAAGGCATTTTTCGAGACGACAAATACCATACAGGAAAGGAGCGATCATTTATGTTATTCCTAGGTCAAAGGGTAAGAGGGTATTAATCTTGTTATCGAAGAAAAATATAAGCCTCCAAGGTATTTTCCGAGGATGACTTGACTTTATTGCAGATTATCTTGGCGTATTGTATTGAAAGGGCAAAAGCAGATAAGAAATGTAGCTAGTAGATTGATTTGGGGAGTTTTATGAAAAAGATATTTTCCCTTAGTTCATACGTAACTTGAATTCATTCAATATGTATAAAAACTTTTTCGATTTAGATGTTATTATTTGGCGAATGAAGGATGGATTTTGAGAAAAACTGCAAAAGACTACGTTCATAAAGCTCTCGATAAATATTTGGTTTGGTCGATATAATTGGGAAAAGAAGACAAATTGTGCAAGCTCATTCGATTTATTTTCTTGATGTCTATTTAAAGCATTGCTTCAATCACCGTTTACCAACATCCTAGCTTCAATCATCGATTCTAGTTTCAATCATATATGGATTCTGTTGTATACAACTTCCCACTTTACATACGCTAATCTTGTCAATAAATCAATTCGACACCATATGAAAAGAAGGCTTCAAAAGGAAGCCCCAACATCATAACGAACGATTTGTTCACTCGTCTCCAGGAGCAAGTCGATAAAATTCCCTCTTACACAAGCAACATGCTAATGTTTGCTTTAAGGATGACTTCCAATATTCGAGAAAGAACGATTTGCCAAGATTGCCGGCTGCAGACTTACAAATGTAATTTTTCTTCTCCTATTTTCATCCTCACTATATGAGGCAAACGATATTTTAAGGACATACCGTCAGTCATGGAGAAATGGAAGGTTTCTCTATAGCACGTCGTAAGGAAACCATGCGAAGAAATGATATCTCCCCTAGAACGAAGTGAAAAAGGCTTCTGGATACCAATCGGAATTTACTATGAGCTGAGTAGTTATTACAAATAACGATGACTCCATGTCTCCTTCTCACTAGATGGTGCATGATAAATGTTTATTTTGAGAGGCAGTGAGAAAATGAAATACCGATTGGATTGAATCTTGTTGAGTTGGATGTTTTGCGAGAAACGAGGTGCATTGCCATTGGTAGGCAAAGAATTTTGAAGGGAGATACGGATATGGGTTACTCTCTGAATATACCAGCATTTGTTTACTCAGAAGAGCTCGAAATTAGAAGTCTAAAGGACGAACCGTTTCTTAGGAGTGATTTATGGTTTGTGCTGTAGAAAGAACGATTTTAATGGGAGTCAATGGAAGTTTCACCGAATGTAACTAGTTGTTATAAGAATATGCATATATGCAAATGGTGGCTCAATAAAGATTACCCGATTATACTTGAAAAAAGAATGAACGGTTAAATAATTGTATTTCAGGAAAAAGAAAAATACACTTTTTAGCTCTATTTTAATTATTTACATGAAATAAGATAATTGAAAACCTAACTCAATATCAGGATTATAAAAAAAGGTGAAAATGTAGGTACAATCGATGTCAAAAGTATACTCGGACAGGTGGCAGCACACTATTAATTTTTGAGTTTAAAAGAGGGATTTCCTGGATTTTGTGTAATTGACAGTTCTTAACAATTAAGTGAAACAAATTGAAATCCCAAAATCGTATACGTGGATGGAAATTTGTGAATTATGAACTTCACTTTGGTGAAAATCAGTAAGATGGGAGGGCAGCGTGGTCAACCTTCTTTAGAAGTAAAAGATCTTATTTAAAACATTATAAAGAAGTATAATCACTCCGTGGTATTAAGGACATCGTTAATAAGTCACACCCCACGCTATGTGAGATTACTAAAGGTTTTAAATCATCAAAGTTAGTCAAACTAAACAAAAAGTAAGCGCTGAATCGCATACAAATTTATAAAAAGCCAAAAATAAGTCTTCCTTAATTAACCGAGCGAGTATCAGAACATCTTAGTAAAAGATAAGGTTGGATAAGAAGGTTAGTTTTAACAAGCAGGCTGGTTTTAATAAGAAGAAATTTACAGGGAAGAGTATTCGCTCAAAAACTGTTCGTAAGAAATTGCAATATGGAGAGGAGACTCAAATTCGTCAAATGTCACAAAAATAAAAACTGCTTGTTTTGAGTTACTATGTTGTTTGCAGACGAAAGTAAATTCAATATTTTTAGCTCTAGTGATCAATGTTCTGTATGGAGAAAACAAAGAACTCAAAGAGAATAATATACAATCCACTGTAAAATATGGCGATTGCTCCCTAAAGGCCTGGAGCTACATGTTCGCTGCTGGTGCGGGTTAACTTTAGATAATCAATGAAATTGTGAACAGGTCCGGATGCAGATGTATTGGGGCCTGAGACAAAAATAGTGGACGCCCTTTTAATTAATAAATACCTATTAATTATTTATTTTACACATTTGGGAAGCAACTTTTAAGTATTAAAATACATTTTTAAGTAATTTTTTGAAAATCTATATTACAGTTGTTATTTGATTACATTTAAGTATATGACACTTTACGTGCTTTTTTAGAAGTGAAATCATTAATGATTTCCCCAAAGTCCATTTCTCGAAATTAACAAGATGTTCTTGTGCCTTCGTCATACGCAACCTATTTTTAATAATTTTTATTTTGGGAGATGAACGCTCTCTGCTGAAATTAGTAATCACATTCTCAATAAGATTTCAATGTCAGCGTTTGAAATTTAACTTATATTTTCTTTTGGTTCAGTGTCCACGTTATAGTCTTTTTTGAAAGCATCAACCAATTCTACAAATTGGACCAACTCATTCCAAAGACTAATCTCCAGATCGTCATTGCATACCTTCACAAATTTACCGGCAGCTTTGTATAGCTCATAACCTCGAATCCTATGGTTCAGAGATGCTGAAAGCTGATCAATCAAAAGAATAAAACTTCCTACTCGATATTTTCTTTCCATGGCAACTGAGCATTTCTGAATTTCACATAATCTAATGGATTAAGCCGAACGTTTCTCGAACTCGAACGTATTTTTAAGGTTTTGTAAACAATACCCTATAAAAATCGATACATATCGTCTGTCCGTCCATTTTTTCAGGAAATGCAGAAGCTACAGTCATTAAATTTTGTGAATCAGAAGTTTCCGGTTAATGAGAGTTGCGTAGTCAAAAAAAATTCTAAGGTTTTTAAGGGGAGTCCCCCCATATAAGGGTGGGAACCCTTAAAAAAACTTTTTCACCAAAGATACTCGAGTAGAGTATCAAATGAAAGGTCTTGATAAGATCTTTTAATATCCAGCATTAAAATTGCAATATAAATGACGGGGTAGGTAGGGGAAGCGGAAGGACACGAAAAAATGGTGTTCCCCCTCTCGCGATTGGACACCTGTCAACCAAAAAATCAGAAAAAAATCATGGAGGTAGTTCTTTATTAGTTCAGCAATGACAAATACCTGAGAAGTTAGAATTCGCTCACCTTTGTTAGTAATAATATGATTTATCAATTTTAAATTTTCTTGAATAAAATCGTGAGGGTACCCTTAAATTCAATAAAATTTTACATTTAGATGGCTACTTATAAGGTTAATCAACGGCAAAAATATCAGAAGAATCGGATAGTAGTCAATTATTTTGTTTATTTGGTACCCGAAAGCCAATTTTCTCTTTCTTGAAAAGCCATCAGGGCTTGCTTTGTTATGTGAGTATGTGCGTTTTGAATCCTTTGAGTCATCTTTATAGGATAGTATTTAACGAAGTTATGGTGGTTTAAACTTTCAGTGTTAAAACAACCGCAATACGTGGCTATTAAGCAATATGCGCTTCCAATCGACTCAGACACTACGCGCTTGTTAGGATTTGCTTGAAAATTTCAGAAGAGGTGTACTCGTATATCATGCATATCTTTAAAAATGAGAAATAACAGTAATCGTAAAACAAAATGGTGGCCGTTTGAAATGAGAATAATGAGTAAATTTAAGACATTCTTCCTCAACTTCAGCATTGAAAATACAGGCTATTAACTTTTGATGAAAACATACATTTTAAATGTGGCAAAATCTAGGTGGTAGGTTCCAATGAGTAAAACAATAAAAAATCCCTTAGAAGCTGAAATTCACTCAACACTGTTAATAATAGTAGAAATTGTAATTACAAACTTTTTCCTAATGCATTCCATAAATTTAAATTTTAGTAGTCCAAGGAAACGTCCTAATAGTCTGGGAAATTTAATAAAGCTAAATCACACTCAAGGAAGTAATAGCCATTTGAAAGTTCTCCATGTACAAAAAAAAAAACAATGTACGGTATTTCCACCATTCAGACTTTCCATCGAACCAGACACTACACTTTGATCGGATCTTTTGATTTCCAGAGAAAATGAACAATAAAAATGTTTTGAAGATTTTACTCAGTTAATGGCTGTTAGTGATATTGCAACAAGATGGCAGTAGGTTAAAATGGTGTAATAATGGATTTTCTTATAAAGCGAGTATGTAATTGTTGTAGGTTTCGTTAAGGTTTTTCTTGAGTTTATTCGTTATTGGTGTCTGCATATCGTAGGCTGTGTATAAAACCCTTCTGACATGGGCGCAGTTATGTCTACCCTACTTGTTATATATTTACCTAACATTTTTCGTGCAGCTTTTTCGTACTTATCTAGCTTTTCTTTTTTGGATCACTCAGATCATTTCTGAGTGATTTTTGCGCTTCCACTGCAGAAGAAAGAATCATTTTTAGGGCTTTGTACTAAAATACAAAACACTATTGAAATCACTACTTGTGTCCGTCTGTTCGTCCGTCTGTCTGTTACAGTAGCTTTTCTCCTAAACTATAGAAGCTACTGCCAGGAAACTTTGTGGAAAGGCCAGAAGTGGTCACTTCTTGAAATTTCAAAGGTGAAATTTTTTTCAAAACGGTTCGAAGGGGGTTGTTAATCGAATAGGGGTCATTCCAAAGGTATCATGAATATATTTGAACATTGATTCAGCTAGTGGTTTAAGTAATCGTAAAACAAAATGGCTGTTTTAAATGAAAAGATTGAATAATTTTGAGTTATATTTCCCCAACATCAACGTTTAAGGTGCATGCTTTTAACTTTTGATTCAATTTAATGAATGACTGAAGATGAGTAGCTACAATTAATACATATAGGTGAAACATGTCGAGAAGATAGGAGCAAGCTCCTGACAGAAGGACTGATGCCATGAATCGATGATTTGAATTATTCACCCAATACTTGTTTAAGAAATCGTTCAAATTCACCCAAAAGATGCAGAGTTTCGTTCAGAAGCACATAACAGCCGCGATTTTATTTCATGTTGAATAATTTTTCTGAATGCTCGGCTCATTGAACATATTCAAGTAAACAAATATTTCTTGAATCTTCGTGAAAATTTGAAGAAAACAAGAGTGCCTTGGTCGATTTGAAATATGTATAAACTATCAGCATGTGTTATTGTGAGATGGCGATAACTCACTTGATTATGATTTGATTTCCATGAAATTTCGTAGACATAAGGGTCTTATATCAGCCTAATAAATGTAAAAGGTTAAGAAGTTTAAGGCACCGCTTAGATTTTCGGGGGAAATCATAAAATTTACAAATCATGCTATTATTAACAGAGTTGAGTGAATTTTAATTTCTGAGGTATTGTGGCCCTTGGACTCATAAAGACCTACTTTCGTGATTTTTTCAGATTTTCGGTTCAAACGTGTCCAATCGTGTAGCAAGAGGACACAAATATTGTTCGTGCATTTTGCCTCCCCCTGGACTCCTTATGGGAAAAATAACTTATTTTTGAGATTCTAAAAGTGCTTAGGCCTTTCATTTGCTACCCTACTCAACTGCATTTAATGAAAAAAATTGTTAAGGACCAATTCGTTATAAGGGGGGCCCCCTTGAAAAACATTGATATATTTGTTAACACCTAAACTTTTGAAAGATTACCACTTTTGACCTTTTCGCAAAACGGATTAACGAACAGATGGACGGGCGGACAAACGGACAGATAAAATGCGAATCTAGTTAGTTTTTCTAAAATTTCTTTCAGAAAGCCTTAAAAATCATGGTGCTAAATCCAATAACAAATAGCTTGGAGGCTGAAATTCATTGATCTTTGCTAAAAGTGGTAAGATTTCACATTTTCGTCAGTAAAACTGTATTAGTGTCATTTTTTAACTGGATGAAATCAGCCATTTAAGTAGTTCTTTAAAATATCATTTTATTCTATAAGTTTCAATAAAATTTACCGACGTTATAGCGATTTGAATTTCATCGGACTACAACAATTATATACGATTTTTCTACCACATGAGCTTACCATTGAACCAGACACTACACTTTTAATTGGATCTTCTTCAAATTTTCAGATAAGACGAATAATAAAATTACATTTAACATTCAGATCAGTCAATGATTTTAGTAATATCGGACCAAAATGTTGGCTGGTTCAGATGGAGTTCTTTTAAAGCAAGGATATATTTTTTGCGGATGTCATAAAAGTTTTTCTATAATTAAATCATTCTATCTATCCACATATTGTAGTTTGAGTACAAAACCCTTTTGATATGTGCGTAGTTCTATCTACTCAACTTGTTGGATATTTCACAACTTGTTAGTAGCATTGAGTCGCTCTAAGATTTATTCCGAAATTCAGCGTACAGAGCGATTTTAAGACTTCCATCTCGTTCAAAAGTTTGGCAGTCTCGATTTTGACGACATTTTTTTGTTCTTGGTGATGAGATATATCGACAAGGGCTTCTTTAATTTTCTTGTAACCATACACGATAGCTTTTGTTGCATCAGCATGACAAAACCAAAGGCGTTTCACTCAATATTTTGGGAAAGTAAAATTTTGTAATATTCTGCGATAGTATTTTTGATCAAATTTTTGAAATTGCTTTAGACAAAATCGAAAAACCGAACAGCGGCAGCACAAGAACTGGCTGCCATTTTGCAACTAAATTCAAAGAATGACCGCAACAAGGAACCAAAGCGGACACATAATTTTTATTCAAAATTAAAGCTTTCATCCTATTATACTTGCCACTAGTAGTAGCGTTGTTATACAATTGATAATGGCAATCATGGATATCAATTTTTCAGGTATTTAAAAATTCAGTGAGCATGTTTGCGACAGCAGCCCTGACTGACTACAATTCGAAATAAAAGTAAGGAATCTTTCTTTCAGAGCAAATCTTTCCATGTCTCCCAATACCTCTATCAGTTGACCAATATGTACTTCATCAACTGCAGAATCAACTGATATTCAATAATATTTAGATTATTTTATTTTTGCGACAATCTCATTGCGGATTTTTCCTCCCATCAAAGTAATCAGCTCCTCATAGATTGTACATAGATGAAAGAGAATTGACCTGGCCACTTCTTTTATTTGCCTTATCTTTCAAGTGAGTTGAGAGAAATGGATCGTTCTCTGCTAGGAATTCCAAAACAGTAAAAAATGTCCATTTCATCGTCAACCAAATAATTCGTTATCGCCTTTTAAAGCTAATCCTAGTTTTGTAATAAATTTTATTATACTCGTACTAACGACTCTCAACAAAACTTTTTGCCATTGCTTTGCTTCTTTTTTCGCTAAACTCTGATAGATGCGTCCTTATGTCACACCTAGCTTTACCAAAATTGGAACAGCTTCTAACTGATTGCTTGACCTTTCGCGTTCAAAAATACTTTCAGATATATACCTCATTTTACAAGTCAATAAAACCCGGAAAAGATTGGAAAAATGTATATTATGAGCAGAAGATACTAGTTTTACATATCACAAAAATACAAAAGTTTTTCACTTGATAGATAACAAAAAGTATGGAATTTTGTAAAAGAAACAATAAACTGTACCTCTCAAAAAGATCCGTATATAGGCTAAATTGTCAAAATAAACAAAAATTTGATATAACTAGTATTTTATTGCATGTTCTTTTGTTCAATAACACATTTTAAACGATTCGGCATACTGGAAACGATTTTTCGCAAGTATTCTACATCAATTTTCACCAATTCTTCGCGAAACCTTTTCTCGAGCTCCCCCTTGGAAGAGATTGGCGTGCTATGAATTCTACGGCCCAATTCATCCCAGAATTTTTCAATATGACTACGATCCGGTGACTGGGGAGGAGGATGAACCGATTTCGGGTAATTATGAAGCTGCCATTCTAGAATAATGCGAGCCTTATATTTGGGGTCATGGTTTTCGTAGCACTTTTTCTTTCAAGACGTCTAAGTATCGACGGAAATCTATGGTACCATCAATAAATACTAATTCGCCAATACCACGACTAGATATGCATCCCCAAACCATGCTTCACTGCTGGTCTGAGGTTCTTCAGACTCAATTCGCCGTTGGGCTTGCGCCACACTACAACATGTTTATCCGAGCTAAAGACATTAAATTTACTTTTATCGGCAAAGATCACTTCATTCCAATAATCAGCATCCTTTAAAATATATTCCTTAGCAAAATTGAAAATTTTTTGTCTATTCACTTCGCTGATGAACGACTTTTTGCGTGCAACAAGTTCATTATATTACTTATGGAATTCTTTGTAGCTACATGAATGAGTTGCATATTTTTTAATAATTTTTTCTGAAACATTATTAGAGAAGGAAAATGCTAGAAGAAGGTAGTTTCGACGTGTGTACTAATTCTCATCAGGCCATCACTCTTAGATACATACCGGTGATGGCGCCGCCATGCTTAGAGTTGAGAGAGTTATTTTTAATTTTCCCTACTTATGCGAACTCAATATGTTTTTGTAACTAGGAATTATATTCAAGTTAAATTTCCTCTTGTAAGTACTTATCTTAGCTAAACTTTAAATGGATCATTTCACCCTTTTCATATCAATTTAATGTAAATCCATACGATCATTTTTGCTCTACATTGAAGCTTCCATTACGTCGTGCGGATATTCGAACTAGTTCAATAGCTTTTTTTAAATTACTTATGGAATTCTTTGTAGCTACATGAATGAGTTGCATATTTTTTAGTAACACACTTCTAAACCACCTTCTGCTAGTAAATGCTGTCGGGGTGCACATTGGATTTACTGGTTCCCCAATAATGTAACATTAAATGTCGAGAAATGCTCATAACTGTAAATACATCTACAGCTCTGCTACTAAATCCTACTTGCACCTCCTTTGTGAGGACGTAAGAGGGTGACGGCGAATCTTCCGCGCCTGATAACGGGATTGACGTAACAACCATGCCGCCGGAATGGAGGTTGGGCGACGGGCAAACTCTTCGTCCCTGAAAAACCTTTAATTGTTTCGAAACCTGCAGACGGGCTACGGAATGGATTAGACTCACGGCAACGACCTCGCAAACGAAAAAAGGACTATGGCATTGGATCCTGGAATGTCAGATCACTCAATTATCCTGCCGCTGTTAAGGACCTTTTAAAACAGGCCAGTCAATATCAATTGAAAATACTGGCAGCACATAATATACAAAAGTGGGAAGCCTACTGGAAAACGAGAACTCGGAGTGGCCTTCATTGTGGATAGAGAGCTCAAATCGCACGTCATTGATTTTAAGGCAATAAACAAACGATTGTGTGCGATCCGTATAAAAGCCTGGAAAGACTGGTCGACTCATCGCCCACAAACGACACAAAAATTATTCTGGGTGATTTTAACGCGAACGTTGGCAATGAGCTATCTTATCGGGGAACGGCTGGAGGATATAGCCACCACGATGAAACAAATGACAACGGCCAATGCCTGATTAACTTTGCATGTAGCAGAAATCTAGTCTTGCTTCCTACATCGACGCATTCATAAAATGACCTGGGTATCACCGGATGGCAACACAAAAAACCAGATCGATCATGTTCTGATCCAACAACGTTGGGCCTCGAGCATACTTGACGTCCATGCATACCGAGGAGCCAGTTGTAGCTCAGATCATTACTTGATAAAATTAAAATATCGATGTCGTATGTCAAAGGCATATTCAGCGAAGACTAGCCCGCTACGAAAATTTAACATGGAAAGGCTCCAAACGGCGTCTGTGGCTGAAAATTTCACGGAGACCCTCGACAACCAGCTGGCTCCCATCTTATCAGACGCATCGTTAAAGACGAGCAAGCAGCTCTGGATGGAAGTGAAAGCGGCTATCAGAACCATGACAGAACAGACGATCGGACATCAAGCCCGGCGCAAGAGGAATGATTGGTTGGATGATGAGTGCCAGAATGCGTTAGACAAAAAGAATCAGGCGTACAAAGAAAACGTAGGTAGGAAAACCAGGTCGAAGAGAGAAAACTATGAAAACCTCAGAAGAGTAGCGAAAAGGATAATTAGGATTAAGAAAAGAAAATACTATGACGACCGATTGAGAAGTATAGATGTAAGTTTAGCGAGCTACAGCACAAGACAAGCATACAAAGTAGTGAAAAGCCTGACACGTGGTTACCAGCCCAAAACAACGCTCTGTCGTGATGACAGCGGCAATTTAATCGCTGATGAAATCAAGATTAAGAAAAGATGCGCATCATATTTCAAGAACCTCTTTAATCCTCTGCACAACTCCAGAGCATCGGAGCCTAAAGATGTCTGTGGAGGGCTTCCATTGGCCCCACCAACTCTGGATGAAGTTCGTTCCATCATCAAAGCCCAAAAGAATAATAAAGCGCCCGGCATCGATGAGATTCTATTGAAGCTCATCAAATGTGGGGGCAGTAGTGTTCATCAAGCTATTCACAAAGTCATTCAGTACATTTGGCAACAAGAACATGTAGTGAAATTCGGATGTTGAAATAAGTCCGTAAAGGACTGCAGCGATGTTCTGCTGCCTCGGCAGAGGAAGGTGTCAGTATCTGCCGAGAATGCCCTCGTCTGGAGACGCGTGAATGCGCTGGCAGATACCGACACCTTCCTCTGCCGAGGCAGCAGAACATCGCTGCAGTCCTTTATGGACTTATTTGAACATCCGAATTTCACTACAAATGGCGCCCAACGTGGGGCCCGAAAATCCTAGCTGTATCATCAGTCGTGAGCACGAGACAGTTCATCGTCTCTAGGCGTCCCCACAAGCTGTTGGTAATTTTGGCGGGTAATGACGAGGTCACCCCAAGTTTGCCTTCCTTTTCAGGTTCCACTTGTTCTCGTAACAAGTTCTATCTCCCTCTGTGAGGTTATCTACAATTTTTGCGACTTCGGTCGCCTTTTGATCTGCAGTCCGATTCGTGAATGCGAAATTTTTTTGTAGTGGGTCCTCGTGCTAGGGAAATGAACCCGCCCCACGACACCGCAATGCTAGCCTGCCAGCGCATTCACGCTTCTCCAGACGAGGGCATTCTCGGCAGATACCGACACCTTCTTCTGCCGAGGCAGCAGAACATCGCTGCAGTCCTTTACGGACTTATTTGAACACCCGAATTTCACTACAAACATATGCCGAAAGAGTGGAGCCAATCAATTATAGTCCCTATCCACAAAAAAGGTGACAAGCTACAGTGTGAAAATTATAGAGGCATATCACTACTTTGTACGGCGTATAAAATAATTTCAAAAATCTTAGAAAATAAAATCGGATCATACGCCAACAGTATTAATGGGGAGTATTAAGGTGGTTTTAGGGCAGATAGATCGACAACAAACCAATTGTTACCATCAAGCAGGTACTTGAAAAATGCTGGAAGTTCAACATAGACGTACACCAAATTTTCGCTGACTTCAAGCAAGCATACTACAGTATTGATCGTAACGTACTGTATCAAATAATGCTTGGCTTTGGCATCCCAGCCAAATCAATCCGTCTTACCAAAATGACAATGACGTCGATGACCTCTCAAGCCCGCATCAATAACCAACTCACCGATGTCTGTGACACAAATATCGGATTGTAGCAGGGAGATGGGCTGGCCTCATTGCTATACAATTTGGCTCTGGAGTACGTCGTACGGAAGCTACCTGTCGATACGCGAGGTATATTACTATACAAGTCGAGCCAGGTAGTGGCCTATGCGGACGACATCAACATTCTGTCACGGTCACTAACAACGGCCAAAGAACTTTTCCTGAAACTCGACAGCGAAGCAAAACAAGTAGGGCTACAAATCAACGAAAATAAAACAAAGCTTATGATGCAGTCGAGGCAAAATACCCCAAATACATAAAATACCAACTTGGCGAATACAGTGTCGAAAATGTTAGTGAATTTGTATATTTAGGCGCCAAGATAACGAAAAGAGACGAAATCCGCCGAAGAATATAGCTTGCAAATAAAATATTTTATTCAGTATTGACGATCTTGAAGACCACTGCATACACAGGAAAACAAAGCTCCAAGTATACAAATCTGTGATAAGACCTGTGTTATGTTATTGGTGTGAAACATTGACCCTAACCCAAGCATCCGCAAATATATTGAACGCCTTTGAGCGACGGGTCCTGAGACAAATAATCGGAGCGAAGCTAGACGGGGACCAATGACGAATTCGATACAACCCTAACCTGTATGAAATTTTTGACGAACCGGAGGTCTCAAGGATTGTAAGACTGCGGAAGCTGCAATGGGCTGGACACATGAATCGTGTGGACGAGCAGTGGATACCCAGGAAGGAAACGCTGGTCTGACTCGGTCGATGAAGAAAGTTCACCGCTGCTTGGATTTCGGAATTGGATGACGCGGTCAACGGACCGAGACAGTTGAAGGCGCTGTTTGCAGGAAGCGAAGGTCCGAAAGGGGCTGTAATGCCGTAAAAAGAAACCACCTTCTTCTAACATTTTTCTTCTCTAGTAATTTTTCAGAAAACATTATGAAAAATATATAAAACTCGTTCATGTAGCTACAAAGAATTCCATAAGTAATATACTAAAATTTTTAAGGTGGGTCCTCTCTTATAACGAATTAGCCCTTAAAATTTTTTTTTATCAAAAGTAGTCGAATGGGGTATCGAATGAAAGGTGTTGGCTAGAACTTTTAGAATCTGGAATAAAAAAATCATTTCATTAATTAGGGGTTCTAGGGGAAGGCAAAATGTACCAAAACAATTGAAATTCACTCAACTTTGTTAATAATAGTATGATTTGTAGATTTTACATTTTCGTCCATAAAATCAAAACGGTAGTTATATAGACTAATATAAGATATTTACGTTCATAAAATTTAATTGAGATCGAATTATAATCAAGTAATTTATAGCAATTTCAATTGTATGTAATTACAACAACAATAACACGTGTTTATGGTTGATGCATATTTCAAATTAACCTGGGCACGTTTATTTTCTTTCAACTTTCATGAAAATTTAAGGAATAGTGTTTAACTTGAATATGTTCAATCGGCCGATTGTTCAGAAAAATCATTTAAGCTAGATCAAAATGGCGGCTGCACTGTGCATATGAAAGAAACTGTGCGTCTTTTGCATACATTTGAATGATTTCATATCCAAGTACTGGATGAATAATTCAAGTTATCGATTCACGTTATTAGAAAACAAGTTTCTAACCCTAGGATGTTTACAAAGACCTTCTGGTAGGAGCACTCTCAACTTGTTGAAGTCTGCGAAAACTTAACTTACAATTTTTGGAGCACTCAATTTAGGGTTTTTCTTGCTTTTCCGGACGGAAGCACGTTCTTCAAGCGTCATTAGAACCTTTGGACTATGCCTCAAGTTTATTCTGCCTTCCTCTTTATACCTCCGGGGAATATCGTAAACAGTTCTCCGTTTCATGTTGAGGATCGAATAAATTTCTGCCACCTTTTTGCCTTCCTCATGATTAAAAACCACTAGCTGGATTTTCTCTGGGGACTTGTATTAGTCCATTTTGCATTACCACAAGCACCAAGTTTTTTGAAGCTGGCAAAAACGCACGGTTTCCAGAAAATATGTATTAGATATGATGCATTTTTACAATGTTTTTATGGGGGGTCTTCCTATATAGGGGAGTGGACCTGAAAAAAAATATTTTATCAAAGGTAGCCGATATGAAAGGTATTAATGAGAACTTTTCAAAACAGGGTTGGAACTGTTATTTTTTGCTTCAGGGGGCGCACAGGAAGGGGAAACACACGAAAAATTTGTGTCCCCCCCTCGCGATAAGACACCTGTGACCCGGAAAATCTGAAAACAATTATGGAGGTAGGTGCTTATGAGCACAATAACAACAAATACCTCAGAAGTCAAAATTCACTCAACTTTGTTAATAATAGTATAAACATCGAATTTCATATTCGCCCCAATAAAATCATATGGATACCTGTAAATTCAATGAAAACTGATATTTAAGGAGTTTTACATAAGATTCTGATACTCTGCAAGTTTGATGAAAATCGAATCATATTCACGGAAGTTATAGCCATTTGAAATTTCTCCAAATACAACAAAAATAACACGTGATTTTGGAATTTTGCGGACTTTCCATTGAATCAGACACTGCAGTTTTGATTTTATCTTCTTGAAATTTTCAAATTAGATTAAGGATATAATTTTTTGGGGAATTCATGATTTGAGTGATTTTTGTTGGTTTGCAACAAAGTGACAACCGTTGAAAGTACAGAAGCAAGGGATTTTCTTATAAACTTGCACATCTCTTTGACATGTTTCTCGCCCTTATTCGTTGCTGGTGACTGCATTTCACACGTTGGATACAGAACGCTTCTGACATGACGGTAGGACTGTTTACCCAACTTGTTTAAATGAAGAGTGCCTACGAGAAATTTGCATTTCCGGCTAGTGGTGCCAGTGGGATTTTTTTTTATTTGAGTTGCATTCATCTTTCTTTCATTGAGATGTTAGACCGTCAAAGATTTTCTTGAGATAATCGTATTAAATGGGCTTGCTGCCGTTTACTTAGACGAGAAGGACGCGACGTCGAGAGGAAGAAAACATGACGCATGACTCCTAAAAAAAATGCGTACCTATATGATGCGTCTAACAAAAATTTCTAAGTCTCATGACAATCGTTCATCCATCGATAGCTCAAGGGAAAGATATCGTATGGGGGATTGGTAATCTGGTCCTGGTCTCAGGATGAAACTTGTCAGGATGCACATCTCATATATGTTACTCGTGTTCACTTGACGACGGCTGACAATGTAATGGACTCAGTAATACACATACAATGAAAAATATGTGTATCGTACAGAAAATGAGCATGGGTGCAGTGTTGGACCTTAGACAGGGTTCAGCCAATCTGAATTGTGAAATATGTTGCAATCCTGTTTGCGACTACGTCTAGCTTGGTCCAATGATGAGCAAGCCGTTCCAAAGTTACATACTCGTATATCAATACGTTTGCCTCTTTTGGACTCTGTTCAGCAAAAACAATCTGTTTTCAGAATTTTTTCTGACTCCTCAGTTTACATTTAGAGAACAAAAAGTGTTTAGTACTATTTACCAAGGTATCAACCTACAAATACTTTGAACAGTTATCGCAGCTCAAAACAATTCATTTTAATCTTTACACGAAATTTGGCCATTCTTAATTCACTCAATGCGAATGACGATTAAACAGAGAGTCATAAAGAAATGAGTCTTGATATAAATGAATATCCTTCATTGCTCTTTCGCTTGTGGAACACTATTATATTAAGAGCTATCTCTTCTTATGAAAATTGTCTACTGTCTACATACTTGCTACTAAACTGGTACTGGAGACAACAAGAACATGATTTCAATTTAACATATAAAGTACCCTTCATTTATTATTTCTAATAATGTTAGTTGAAAGCATCTCTATTATTAAAGTATCACTGAGTCTATGCAGCATGACAGTATCATTTCTTGCTAAGATGTAGCGGGTGGAATCACATAGAAATCGCAGCATGCTCTCTGTATGTATGTGCAGTTTGTACATGCAGTGCAATAAGAAGATAAACGGAGCAATCTAGCTTCATGGATAAACGGGAAGAAGCAGGGTATCGCAGAGAACAAGCCCAACAGTCAGCTGACACGATTTCAAGTTTATCTGATGATTAAAGAGTTGCTGGAATAAATTGAAGTAGAATGTTTAAGATGCCCAACATACTCGAAAGTAAGTCGAATAAATTTTCTGTAGCTAATGCAAATAAGTCTCCTTGAATTTATTGTTATTCACCTGAGGAAATTTTCATAAGCTGTACCAAGCTTCTTTGAGATGGTAAGCAGTTGAAAATTTCCATTTCATAAGTTAAAGATATTTTTCTGTCCTGCCGCATAGAAGCTTTTCTGTAACAGTCTAGCCTTTTATATGTTAGAAGTTGCTGTCATTGGATAGTTATCTCATCTCCATGACAAGAATTTGAAAACATCTTAAACTCCAAAATATGTTACCCATAAAATCTTCTAAAAAATATACTTATCTTAATAAACACCATGTCATGGAAATTTCCAAAGCGTTAAAGTTTACAGGAATTTGTCACAGAATAACAAATTTGAAGAACTACTTACAACTTCAGATGCAATTTTTCCCTTAAATTTTCAACTGGTCTTTTGTAAGGGTTACATATGTGTCTAGAATACCTTTTCTTCAAATTTCATTTAGAATAAGATGTGAATTGTTAGCATACAAGATAAGCTGAAATCTTGTTTACAACCTGCCAGTTGCTTTGAGAGCCGAAGACTTTGGGGATGAAAGTTTTCGGGATAAAGTTTTAGGTAAATTTGAGAAATTAACATAGTTTTGGTGGGTTTGTGTTGACTTTGTGTTGAGAAATTGTCATTCTAGGATGGCTAAGACAGGTGTGCCTTGTGTTTAAATTGTAGAAGTTAGGGTTTAGCATTACTTTTCTGTAAAAGTTGCTATGTTGAGTTGTAAGCATCTGTTGTTATAATTAAATCAACATTTTAAAATTGATTTTACAAATGCTAAAATTGATAAAATAATGTGATTTTCTATTTTGTGCAGAAAAAGAAAACGGTGTAAAATAGATGATTACATTTTTGCGTTTTAATAATTAGAAGTACATTGAAAGTGTGCTTTGACGGGCCACTAAATGCAGTTACGCAGTTGTCATCGTAATCGTTGATAATAACTAAAATCTAAGAATGCGCACATTTTTTAATATGTTTGCATGCAATTCCACTAGCACCCAAAATGCCGTATTGCTTTAAACCAAACGTATTATCGTCCCCGGAACGAGAAGAAATTTTCTTGCATGCACATTTCAGCAAGTTTTTTATATAATTGTACTCGTTTTTTACCAAGCCATTCTTCAAATAGTGTAATAGCTTCTCTGGCTGGTATACTTGGAAATAAGTTTCTTACGTCGAATGAAACCATTATTTCTTCTTCTTTTAGTGTTAATTTCTCCATTAGCTGTGGTAGTTCGGTCGAAAAATCCACTCTGAGAGCCGATAAAAAGAACTGAAAAAGTGCTTAAAGAATGTAAGAGCCTTTTTGAAAACTAAGCAACTGTCAGGACACCAAACCCAACATTACCAAGATTAGTGTGCCAGGCGAAGGTTCATTACCCAGGCAATGAAATGAGAGAGATCATAATAGCGAAAAAACCAGTTGGTAAATTTTCCATCAAAAATTCGACCGAACTACCACGCCTAATGGAGAAATTAACACTAAAAGAATATGAAATAATGGTGTCATTCGACGTTAAAAAACTTATTTCCAAGTATACGGACCAGAGAAGCTATTACACTATTTGAAGAATGGCTTCTAAAACACTACGACAACAAAGAAAGTAAAAACGAGTACAATTATATAAGAAACTTGCTGAAGTGTGCATGCAAGAAAATTTCTTCACGTTCCGGGGACGATAATTCAAATCAACAGCGGGTTTACCTATGGATAAACCTCTGTCCCCAATTTTGAGCGAAATATTTATGGCCTTATTGGAAGATAGGTTAGAAAAAAGCGGATGGATGCCAAGTTTTTGGACGAGATACGTCGACGATACATTGGCAATAGTGAAAAAAGAAAAATTGGAAGAAATATTCCAAACGCTCAACAGTCTGCATCGCAATATAACGTTCAGAATGGAAATGGAAGATAATAATGAAAAACCATTCTTGGACCTCAAGATCATCAAAAACCAACACACACGCAAAGGATAATCACCAGAATATGCGAGCATAGTTTTTCACAAAAAAATGGCAGCCTATAACACGATGATTCACCGAATGATTTCAATACCACTAACGCAAGAAAGGAAAAGAAATGAAATCAAATATATAAAAAATACAGCAAAGATCAATGGGGTCGACGAAGAAACAATTAAAACAAGAATAAACAAAATTGAGAATCAAGAGAAAATGAGCAGGAAACGAACATTACAAACAACGAGCAGCAACAGAGAGCCAATCAAACGAGCAGCAATAAGCAGATCGAACCACAGCGACAAAATAAAGAAAATATTGAGGAAAACGGGAACATAAGCAACAATTAGCAGTAAAATAGCAAAAACGAAGACCACACCAGGATCAGCGAAGGATCCTGTAACGGAGGCCGAAAAAAGTGGCATATAGGAGGTGAAATGTAATGGGCTTTTTCAGACGCAGCGTTAAAAGTGAGCGTTAAACAGGTTATATGGGGAAGAAGAGTGAGAGGCATTGAGGGGACCTGATGGTAAAAACAAGCCAACATTTTGTAGGGTGACCGAGCGTAACGCACATACACAAACGCATTTTGTTGATCATTTGGTGGGGGAAATTTATACAAACGCCGGTAATCATTCCGAATTGAACATTCGGTGAAGAAGGTAGTCGTCATGAAACAATTTGCGTGCAAAAATGGATGCGTGGACGCGAGAAGCTACGCGTTATTCAATAAATTTATAAAAGCGGAGGCCATGTTCAATTTCAGGAAACAACACGACGAATATCTCGATTTCAATAAAGTTCAATTGCCTATTGTAAATCCATAGAAAATTAACAGTACGCATAATCTTTATAGAATCGCATTATAATATGCCAGTTGACAACACAACAAGAAAAATATGCGACTTAAAAGGATATTAATATTTGGAATATATTTGTCAGAAAGCGAAAAATCACGGAGGTTCTAATAAATCCAATAGAAGTTTGAATCGACAAACTTTAACAATCATAAAATACATTTTTCATTCCAGTTTTTGTTACCTCGTGCACAATTCAAGGCTAAAACATTAATTCTCAATCGCTTATCTCTCTGTCTTCGCTTTCATGTTGTTCGCACGACGTTTAACGATCAAATGATCCTTTTGACACATACACTCGCAAGACGTGTATCGTATACAAAAATAAGTTGGCTGAACTATGCAACGTGTAAACATAAGGGCGTAAGCGCGAAACCTGTTTGGATATGGGTTTTTACCATTCCCGTGTGAAAGAGCCCAATGAGTGTGATCGTATGGACGAACAGCGGATACCCAAGAAGGTATTCGTTGGGAGAACTGAAGGCCGGCGGCCAGTGGGGAAACCGAGGAAACGCTGGTCTGACTCGGTCGACGTAGACAGTTCATCGCTGCTCGGGTTTCGGAATTGGAAGACGCGGTCAACGGACCGAGACAGTTGGAGGCGCTATTTGTAGGAAGGGAAGGCCCGAAAGGGGCTGTAGTGCTAAGAAGAAGAAGAAGTGATATGCATAAAAATGGTCAAAAAACAAATGCAGTTGGACGCCTACGAAAGCATAAACATTGCTCGAACCGAAGAAGGTAAACGGATGAATCACGATTTAGGCAACGGATTTACGACCCTAATTAAGAAGATTATAAAATAAGTAGGTAACTAAAAGTAGTAAATAGTTTTGTAATTAACCGAGTAGTAATAAATTATGTTGAAATATCTTGTCACCAATTAGTAAATAATTAATAAAGTAAAAATAAAAGGTATAAAAAGCAAGAAAGTAAGGAAATAAAATTTAGTTGTAAACAAACCACTGAAGAAGGGGTCAACTAGATCCCGAAATACGTATATGGAAAAAAAAAACAAAATAAACCCATGTATAAGGGAAATACGAGTTTCATTTACTTAGCAAAAAATATAACCTAAAAATTTTACACTTTTTCAAACGTCACTTCGAAGGCGGAATAAGATGAGCTTTGGATTAACCCTTAAAAGATGATGAATACTGACGGTTAAAAAAAAACAAAATGAGCAATCGAAGGGCCCCATGGGACAACAGGAACTGGGTCAAATTGTATTTTACCTAGGAAACCATTTTAATAGCAAATAAAATATATAGTGAAAACATATATTACCAAAGTTGTTCGAGATAATGAAATACTGCCATTTTACAATGTTTTTTTTTATGTAAAAACGCAATCATTGAAAGTTTCAGGCATCTAGGTGCTTTTTTGAAAAAATTATTAAAAAAATTGAAAACTCACGCATTTTTTCGATTACTTAAAAAAATTGCGAGCCTATTTCATTTAGTAACCCTGTAGTGAATCGGGTAACTATACAAGTCCGTAATGGACTGCAGCGATGGTCTGCTGCCTCGGCGGAGGAAGATGTTGATATCCGCCGAGAATGCCCTTGTCTGGGGACGCGTGGATGCGCTGGCAGGCCAGCATTGCGGTGTCGTGGGGCGGGTTCATTCCCCCAGCACAACGACCCGCTACAATAGAATTTCGCATTCACGAATTCTTGGGTCTCAAAAGAAAGGCGACCGAAGTCGAAAAATTGTAGGTAACTACAAAGAGGGAAAATGATTTGTTCAGAGAACAAGTCGAACGAGTGAAAACAGACGGACTTAGGGTAACCTCGTCGTTACCCGATGATTCTCATGGCCCACTAATAAGAGTGGGACAACCGGGTGGTGATGGTTCGCCCTCGCACCCGCCCAAACGGATCAAGATCCATAAACGTTGCAGTGGCAATATATTTCGCTTCTGAGTGGAAAACTCATACAACATAACTTGTATGAGCTTTCCAATCAGAGGAGGAATACACCGGTGACCAATTTATGTCATAGAATTATGTGAACGAATCACATTACCCTATGCCATAAAAGGCACCTTGCTCGAGGCCACTCAACCCGCGAGAGTCCCTGAAACAAAAGAAGGTTAGAATGTGCCCGATGGCTGGCTCATTTTTGGTGGGGAAAGCCTTCCACCGTACCGGGTCCTATACCCGGTCAGGTCCGGCGGAATGGAAAGACCGAGGTGGAAGTTTAATTCAACATTTCTTTATTTTTGAGTTTAGTGCAAGTATTCTAGTAAAATTACGTTTTTGGCCAATATATTTACATAGCTAAATAGTAAAGATAAGCTTCCCCTCAATTCTTCCTTGTGCTTATAATTATGAAATAGACACGTTCTTTTCGGTTCAATACCAAAGGTACCAATAATTTTACTTCGGTTCAAGGTGACATTAAATTTTACTTCATTTATTACAATATTGCACGTTTCTCTAGTCATTTGGTGTAGGGTTATTCAAATAAGGATAATCATCCTGAAAGACACACATATTATTTTTGGACTATCATAATAGAATTCCCATATAAATTATCATGCAAAATATAAGAAAACCAGAAGGGTACCCACCAACATCCTCGTCGGGCGCCCGATGGTGATGTGGTGATGCCTGAAACTTTAACATTTAATTCTGCTCAGAAGTCAATTCGGGCAATAACAATTAATTAATATTTAAGTGACTGATTTCGTTCATTGTGTGATTAATACCGAATGTGAAAATACTTATAATAGGCTCATATTCCCGAAAAAGGTCGACTTTTTGATGTTTGGCACGGAAATGTTCAGATTTTCCTAGTCGGCTTTGATAGTTTGGAAAATAAACAGGCTTTATCCAATAGTTCAAAACCGTGATAGAGGACTTTCAGCAACACCCTTCATGCTTTTGTTGTTAGACTAGGATTCGTAGCTAAACTGACAAGACATGCGTTTCGGAACAAATGAAAACTGCTACTATAGTTCTATCCTCTCCTTTTCTAACGTTCTTTTTTTATGTTGATCCCTAGTTACAGCCGCACAGTAGTTTTATATAATAGGTTTTGCACATATTTAGTTGTAAGGCGATACGCGGACCAACAGTTTTTGACCGAATTTTCGCTTAAGTATCTCACTGGCAATTCAGCACGGTTTCCTGATATTTCATCTTAGTGCTGTCACAAAAAAAAAATCCAGACAGCCGTTTTGCTATATAACCTCATCGGAGCAAGAGTTTCCCCACGACCATTTGACTGTTTAAATAAATTTGGGATTGTTCATTTTTAAAAATTTTCAGCGAATCGCGCTGGTAGATAAAATGTTTATTACACTAACATTCGATCATTATGTAAAAACCCCCTAAAACTGTAAGTTAGAAGCTAATTCGAGAATAATTGTATTAACTTCTGAGCGCATCACCACAAACCGCTTCAACCACTTTTATCTTGTCGCCATTGAAGATGCAACACACAATTATTGCCGCTTTTCTCCTCGGATGGTGAACGGTACACATCAAGATACAAAGTCATTATGAAATCCAATTTGCGTGGTATTTCGCTGGCTGGTTGGTCACCTTCAGCTGTTTTTTTTTTCCCGTATGTTTGCTTTCGCACTTCACCATCTGGATCACTTCAATCTTATATATATTTGAGCGATTGCTCTATCACCGAAAAATGAAGATCCGAGAAGATTTCTAACTACCACTTCACGAAGTGGGAAAATACAATCGTCGCGAGTTCTTCCTTTCTTCTCCACTACTGCAAAATTCCATTTTTGATACAAATTGGATTGTTTTGGAACGAACAAAAAACTCCCGACAAATTATATTTTATCTTAATTCGTTGCCGGCGCGATTCTTCCGCGTGCTCACCGCGCCGCGGTCGTCAGTCCACTCCCCTCTCTCGTCACGTCATTAAATCCACTCTCTGTACGGTATAATACCGAGCGCTCCATTGTTATTGTTGTACTCTCGCCTTTGCGATTTACTTCACATTGCTGCTGCTGTTGTAGTTGTGCATTGGGATCAAAGACTTTACAACGGAGTAAAGTAAGAACTGAAAAATACTTCAAACGGAACTACATTAAAGCAAATATTGTAGATACAGGAAAAAATAGCACTTCACTTTCTTGGCTGTTATATTGCTTGAATCTAATTGCTTAAAAATAGCACTCTCATTCTGAGAATGAACTCGAAAATAGACTTCCAGTCGTATTTAATCTTAAATAATTCACAAATAAATCGATTGATATCCGAGTTCACTCTAATGATAATCTGAAGAATAAACGGGAATTCCTAATATATTTTAAAACCTTTATGCTCTCAATGTTGTTGTAAGGATGAAGGAGATAGGAAAGTTTTAGAGCAGTTTGATGGGGTAACAGCTCGATTAAAACAACCCTCAAATTAACCGTTTTGAGTGTTTAAACGGCACTAAAGTTATTATATCTCTGTCGGCAAAGGTCTGTGAGCTATATAAACAAGTTGAAGCAGCAGGAGAGTGCTCCTGCCAGAAGGGTATTGTAAAAAAGTTAGTAAATCAAACATATATTCTGCATATTAAAACTTGACTAATATACAGATTCCATAAATTGAGTTCGAAAAGTTATTATGGTTATTATGATTTTAAACTCGCCACCATTTTGTTTCAAGTGTTTTGACCCCTTCGGTTGATTAGTCATGATAACACATCAATATTACAAACCGTTTCTAAGAATTTTATCAAAATTCCTGCATTATTGTAGTGTCTAGGACCGTTGCAAACGTGTATCTCCCTAGTATCACGTGTTAATGTTGTTGTAATTGTTAAATATTCAATCGGCTGTAACTTAGCTCTTTATTGTTCAATTATTGTGAAATTTTCGGGACACATACAATTACTTTCAAAAAACTTAAATTATAGGTTTTGGGAAATTTAAGAGTCCCATCTTGATATTATAGGCAAAACCGTAAAATTTATAAAATGTACTAGTATTAACAAAGTTGATTGAATTTCGACTTCTGAGGTATTTGTTGCCCTTGTACTCCTAAAGTCGAATCTTTGTGATTTTTTTCAGATTTTACGGGTCAAAGGTGTCCAATTGCGAGGGGGGACACAAAATTTTCGTCCATTTCCCCTTTCCCTGCACCCCTCAAAGCAAAACTCGTATATTTAAGACCTGTTTTGAGAAGTTCACATTAAGACCTTTCATTTGATACCAATATTGCCTAATTGCGATGAAACCTTCTTTCGGGAGCAAATTAAAGATCTTATAAATTTCTTCTCGTAGTTAAACTTTGAAGAGGGCGTCACTTCGCACCTACCTACAAAATCTCATGTTTCTAGCTTATGTAGTTTGCTAGAAAAAATGGTGTGACACACGGACGGACGGACGGACAGACAACACGCAATTTTAGTAGGGTAAACTGTTGTTTAAAAAATGACCTAGACAAAAAATTACGAGTATTGCAATTATATATATATATTTTTCAGCCAAATAATTACATGGATTTTTCCATAGGCATCCTGAAATTTTTATAAGTTTTCGACTTTTTAGCTATTTCTACTATACTATAATACCATATATATATATATATATATATATATATATATATATATATATATATATATATATATATTTTTATATATATATATATATATATATATATATATATATATATATATATTTTTTTTATATATATATATATATATATATATATATATATATTTTTATATATATATATATATATATATATATATATATATATATATATACATATATATATATATATATATATATATATATATATATATATATATATATATATATATATATATGTATATGTATATATATATATATATATATATATATATATATATATATATATATATTTATATATATATATATATATTTATATATATATATATATATATATTTATATATATATATATAGTTATGAATCGTACTGGCTTAAAATCAGAACGTTAGTAGCTGAGTGGACGGATAATCGGCCGAACGTACTATTGGCCATATCACCTTCCCGAGTGCCGAAATATTCGATCAAGATAACGAGACTATCTCTAAGCGAAGGCCCGAAAGGGGCTGCAGCGCGTAAGCAAAAAAATAATACAAAAAATCAAGATACATATGTACAGGGTGGGCCATATCAGTGTGTTATTGCAACATGATAACAGACTTTTTGGTGCCAGCTTTGCAAGAACTTCAAGGCAATACCTCGAGGATGTGGTTTCAACAGGATGGGGCCACATGTCATACGGCTAGGGTATCCATAGAGCTGCTGAAAAATGTTTTTCCCGGAAAACTCATCTCGAAAAGGGGGGATATTGAATGGCCCCCGCGTAGCCCCGATCTCTCTCCATGCGATTATTTTCTATGGGGCTACCTCAAATCGGTAGTTTACGAGAATTATCCGACCAATTTAGAGCAGCTGAAGAGGAATATTATTCAGGAAAGTAACAAAATACCGAGCACAACTTTTCAACGAGTTTTCCGAAATTTGCGACTTCGGTTCCAAGAGTGCCAACCAGCCGAGGGAAGCCATTTGGACAACATTATTTTTAAGTCTTAAAAATTCCTATGCTTCTACTTTTTAACAATACAAATATATTTGTGTTATGTTTCGTAGTTTTTTTTAAATCGAATATTTAAACCGCCAACACCCTTATGGCCCACCCTGTATATGAAAAGACTGAACTTAATATAAAATATTAAAGAATTTAGAGTGATACAGTTAAATTTTGCTTAATACTCGTATGCTAGTACAGGATACGGGACCGAAAATTACATTGGCAACACGAAAAATCGCATTTCCTTCAACAACCGTCCGCAACTACCGAAATTCGCCATACTGCCTACCGTAATACGAGTACTATCCGAAAGCACGTGCTAGTTTTCGAATTCAGCTTTTCTCGTACTCATGCGCAACATTAAATCAACAGTTGTTTGTATGAGCTTTTGTTGAATGTGAGCACGTTGCCAACAACTAACGCAGTATCTTTATCCGTTCAACTCATATTCAGTAGATTGCTTGCGAACCGGGTATATTCTTACGATTGGATATCACAACATATTCAACACTTGAATATTATTTTGCTTTTACCGAGGGTGGAAAAGCTTTCAGCCGCCAAATTCCAACCACGCGTTTAGCTTTTTGCAAATATCTATTCTACACGTATACGTTAAAACAGAATACGAATAACAATTTCGAAAAAAACCTCTAGACAGAATCAACGTGCAAATAACTCAGTTCGGTTCGCGACGCCTTCTCGGGAAGATCTGGTGAAATAGATATAGATCCAGATTCGCGTTGTCATCCAGCGGGTGGAATTCTTCTTAAGAATTTGGAAGAAAAAAAGTTTTGTGCATGGTAATTTCCAGGAGTACGTGAAAAAAAATATGCAATAAATATTTAAGTGCATTGAATAGTTTAGTGTTAATCATAAAAATAAATTAAACCAAGTGCAGTGGTTAGTGACCCTTTTAACTATATCAATAAAATACTTAGAAATTAAATTATTTTGGTGTTTAAAAAGTTACCTTTCATGCCCTAGGATTTGATACTTTGAGAAAATCTCTTGAAATTTTGAAACTGCGTTTACTCTACGAGAATATAATTTTACTACAAGTGAAGAAAAAAATTTAAATATAAATCAAGTGGGCAAAAAATGTGTTTGGAAAATTTAAAATGAAGAAAAAGTGATAAATTAAAAATTTAATCTAGTAATGAGGAAGATTTTCAGAGGTGGTTGAGAAATTTGGGTGTTGGAACGATAATCTGCTTTACACTTTCTAGAAAAGATGAAAAATTGAGACAACACTTGCGCGGATGTCAAAACAAATTCAATAAATCACTCGGGCATTTATTTTAAACTTTCTTCGAAAATTTTTTCACAGTTTTTGTTTAAGTCAGAGGTAATATAAACGATATAAATTACGCCAATAATTTAAAAAAAATTATGTCTTGAATCCCAACTTTTTTTATCCTCTAACTTTTACCAATTTATTCGACTAACTTCGAAGATCAATTATATTTAAGGAAAATTTTCGGCAACAATTATCCAGAATAATTAAAGGAGCATTATTAAATGTTTTCTGCTGAACTAGAGTGCTCTAATCATCTGTATTTTCCTTGGTAATCAAAACTGCTTCAACTCTTCGGTTTTAGTCCAAAATGGTAGAAATTACGGACGTGTTGATACCAAAAGTTTATTTTCACGACATAATTTTTCTATGTCTAAAAATCTTCGCGTAAAATTCCTGGTTAACAAATTTTCATAAGCAAAAACAAAATAATCCTAGCGTTGTGAAAATTATCAAACAAAATAATATAAATATGAATTTGCTCTAAAAACTACGATGCATTCAATTGGTTTTTTTATTAAACTCGAATTTAAAATTGAGTTCAATGCGATACAATCTTGATGATCATATATATATATATATATATATATATATATATATATATATATATATATATATATATATATATATATATATATATATATATATATATATATATTTATATATATATATATATATATATATATATATATATATATATTTATATATATATATATATATATATATATATATATATATATATATATATTATATATATATATATATATATATATTTATATATATATATATATATATATATATATGATCATATATATATATATATATATATATATATATATATATATATATATATATATATATATATATATATATATATATATATATGATCATATATATATATATATATATATATGATCATATATATATATATATATATATGATCATATATATATATATATATATATATATATATATATATACGAGGTGTGTTCAAAAAATATCGCGAATTTTGTTTTTTTTTTCAAAAATTATTTATTTATTCATGAATATCTATTTTGTCCCCTTCAAAGTAATCCCCATGAGATATTATACACTTGTGCCAACGGTTTTTCTAATTTTCGAAGCACTTCAAAAAATCATTTTTTTAAATCTTGTTCAGCTCCTCCTTCGATGCCGTCTTTATCTCGTCAAGCGTAGCGTAACGTCGTCCTTTCATGGGCCTCTTCAGTTTAGGAAACAAGAAAAAGTCACAGGGGGCCAGATCTGGGGAATACGGTGGCTGCGGCATCATTAGTGTGTTGTTTTTGGCCAAAAAGTCGCGCACAAGTTTTTGGTCGCAATTGAGCAATTTTGGTACGAATTTCGCGGCGACCCGTCTCATGCCCAAATCGTTGATAAAAATCGAATGGCACGAGCCAATCGATATGTTTAGGTCCTCAGCAACTTCTCTAACAGTGATTCGACGATTGGCCAATACCATTTTCTCCACTTCATTAATTTTTTCGTCTGTTGTTGAAGTGCTCGGGCGTCCGGCACGCTCTTCGTCGTTCACATCTTCTCGGCCTTCTAAAAACATTTTGTACCACCGATAAACGTTGCTTCGGTCCAAGGTAGCTTCTCCGTATGCCACAGTCAACATTCGGAATGCATCCGCGCACTTAATTTCGTTTTTCACACAAAATTTGATACACGTTCTTAGATCCATTTTTTTGAATAAGTAAAAATCGAAGACGATTGAAAACACGTGCAAGTAAAGCAGCTATCACCAATCAAGTGAACATTCAAAATGACCGAGCTTGTCGGCATAAGTGACAGACATGAGTACCAACATAACGCCACAAAAAATCGAAATTCGAATATACGTAACCCACGAAAATTCAAAATTCGCGATACTTTTTGAACACACCTCTATATATCTCGTCCAGCTAGTAACTTCTACATAATCGTGAACTATTTCGTATTAATTCGATTTGAAATTTTGCAATGTTTGTCTGAATTTTCTTAGCGGATACATTTTTTTCGACAGCCAATTCTCTCAGTTTTTGAAGGGTCAGTGTATCCGTTACTGAAACTAAGTTTTCTTCAGCCCATTAAAGACATGTGCTGCGTGCTTAGACAACTTGCTCCGTTTTAATTTTTGGCCTTGGATGACTTGCACCTATGCTTTCGTCTACACTATCTATATCTTGGGCTTCTAAATTATGACAAACCAACTCTTGCTCGATATCGTTTTCAGCGATACAACTCTGTAGATTCTCGGTATTAAAATACTCGTTAGATCACATCTCTGGAAGCAAATCATAAATGCATATGATCTCACCCGACCTTCAATGGCAGCTCCCCTTCCTCATCCCACTCATTGTTCCATGTATCCAGTACTTTTGTATAACTGAAGGCTTAACCTTGTCCCAGGCAAATTAAATTTAAATCCTCAATTTTACTCTCAGAATTTGCTCCTTGATTCCCTACTAAATGCATCAAAAGATCTTTTTTGTAATACAGATTTATCAAGTTGATAACATTTTGGTACATTGGATGGAGAATAGCAATCGTGTATTAATAATATATATATATATATATATATATATATATATATATATATATATATATATATATATATATATATACAGGGTCTCCGGGAAATCAACGTTCAGCCAGTAACGGGGGATATACCAAGTCGTGACAAGTATCAGAAAAATATAATAAGAAAATCTGGGTCATGTACTTTTCAAGTTACAAGTATACAAAAAATCGGGAAATGGAGATCCTGTTATGATCTTTCAATTCCTTTGACTACACATATTTCATGAATGACACACACAAAAAGTTCATTGATAATATTTGTTCCAGTTTGTAATAATTAGCGTATTACTCAATTTTGGTGCTAAATCGGGACTATACCTAGGTGGCCGAGTTCAGTGAAAACTCAGCCTTGGAAATACTCAATGCGTGAACTTACGCGTTGCCGAGTAGCAGCAACTTTCCTCGATTCTGTTTTTAGTAGTATCTCATAATTGATGTAACAAGGAAACATAATAATTGCCTGTTTCTGTTTTATTGGCTTCATTGAGATTGTTAGATTTCGATGTCTTATCACCCATATTAGCTGGAGTTCGGTGAATTTTCCAGCTCGAAAGCCATATTGTTCTTCAGGAATAATTTCCCTGTCCTCAATACACTCGTATTCGGTCAGACTAGTTAAAAGTGCAGTTTAGAGAAAGAAGATAGAAGACTTATTAGCCACCAATTTTGAGGAAAAGTAAGATCTTTGTCTGGTTTCAGGATCAAAATGATAATTGCCGTTTTTTCACGGTTACGGGAACTCGCGTAGGCAGAAGATGGTATTGATGATGTCCGTCAGGGCTTGTGAGATGTTGTCCGGTAACCATTTCAATGTGGTATTTGTCAAAGAATCAAAGGCTGGGACTTTCCGTTTGTTAAGCATGTTTATCATGTTTTTTTAATTCTTGTAACTCTAGTCGATGGATTTTGTTAGTGTTTGTTGCCTGGGAAGCTAGCATTCTTTGCACAGAGGACTCAATTTCATCTTCATATACAGGGTTCTCCTCAGCGGAATTATTCTCACGGAATTGCAGTTCAAGAGTGTATGCAAAAACTTCAGAGGGAGGATATTTATTTTAGTTTTTGACATGAAATATTTTAAGAGGTGCCAAAAATTATTATCACCAGGTTCGAGGCTCCGTAAAAATGCTTCATATATAGTGGTGCAAAATTCGTGAATCTGATCACGTATTTTGTTTTAAACCTAGGAACACCCGTGTTCCAAACTCGTCTCTGTAGTTGATCTGTCTTCCGTATCAAGAGCCCAATATCCTGAGGGAGTTTATAGGTATTATGTTCCCTTACTGGAGGCTGAATTATTTTTCTTGGTAAGTAGAATTTTGTTGGTGAGTTTTTCACTGGCTGAATATCATAGCTGTTTTAGGCTTTCTAAGGCCAAAATATACCTAAATCTTCTTGACTTTTACAGGGTAATCTATGAAAATTTCCTCTATTAATAAGTGCACCGGTTTGTGGTCAAAAGGGAGCTCATCGAGCACCGTTATTTGAATATCATGGTGAAAATCTTGATTCTAAAGTTTAAGATGCTACCAGAAGCCCAGACAAAGTGCGTAAATGGCTGTAATGAATCTTTTAAGCTCAGCTTTAGGACAATTGCTTCTCACAGCACCCCAAGAATTATAATAGGCGTTGAAATCGCCTATCACTAGGAGTAGACCTTTCAGCTCAAAGAAGGAGTTTAGGTTTTGATAAAAAGTCTCACTTTGAGGAGGGTTATACAATGACATGACTATAAATTCAAAAGTTTTTTTTATTTAAATTGTTGCCGCCTCCGCACGTGTAGATATGGGGTTTGAATCCAGTATTGATTCACATTGCTTCCCACAAGACTGCTCCCCTTCCTGTCAGCCTATTATTTCTGTATAGATAATTGTTCGGAAAGCTTCAAAAAGGTTTCCTGGATGAGAATAATATAAAATTTATAGTCTACTATAAACTGCCTAATCTCACCAGTCCTTTGTTGGAGATTTGAATTCCACGTGAGTATGGAAATGTGATTCATGAGGGAAGTCATTGGGTATTTTTAGTTAGGTTTTGTGGCGCGAAGAAACCCTGCACTATTGTGGCCATCATTTTGGATCATTACTTGTATCTGTGACTGCACTTTGATGAAAAATTGCCCCATATTTGGTGGACTGAATGTCGTTTGTCACTCCGAAGAAGCTCTAGCGATTCTGATGGTGGTTGGTTTTTGGGGAGCTCGCACTCGGTTGTTGTTTGTTTTGGGCGGCAATTTCCGCAAAAGTTTTCCTAACGTTTGTAGGGCCCATCAAGACCGCGAATCATCACGTTGTTTTTTATCCTGACGGAGAAAGTACGTATGATTCTTCAAGTTCTGCTCGGTTAGTAACTTCGTTATTTTTCTATGATCCGTCGAGGATTGAAGTATAATCTGGATGCCCAGATATACGCATTTAGCAGACTCGTACTTGATATTTGACCGCTTCATAAGTGCAGCCAGCTTTGTCCATTTCTCCGGTTTGCCCAGAATTAGGCAGTTTTAGGGCTTGCCTTATCGGGAAAATGCGCAGGATTTTGCGGTTCATTTTGTTTGGGAGTTGAGGCCGATGTCGATGGAAGAAAGTTTGTGACGGTTTTTTAGTTGCACTTCTGGGAACGAAACGGTCGGTTTTGGAGGTGGCAGAGCCAGAAAATCTTACGAATTTTCGTTTGAGTTCACCATGTCCTGGTCAGACACCATAGCTTCTTTGGAAGACGATTCAGATCTGAGGGATGGTGAACGTATAGCTTTCGTCTTTACGGAGGGTTATGATCTTAGGAAATAAATTATTCGCCAAGACCGTAGCCATAAGTTCATCATTCTTCTGACGTTGTTCTTATAACTCATTTTGAGTCTCACTGAGCTGTTGGTGTATTTGTCTCAGCTCAGTGAGAACTTCTTATAGTTGCTTCTGGGTCGCATTTGCTTGATTAACTTGCCCAATCAGGAGCGCCATCTATCGATCGTTTATATCCATTCTTTGATGGGAACACCAAAGGTTGGGCGCCAAGGTAAGGAAATATCATTATAGTATGGGAAAACTTGATTTAAATTTTTTCGAATAAATAATAATATGTCAATGTCGTTCTTCTCTAGTTGTATTATTTTTAAAATATGCCAGTTGAGCAGAAAAACACTCACCCAGATATATTTGGTTGGACATCATCCGTTCTTCTCGGTTCTGACAATTGCAGTCCTCGGCTTCAGATGACCGCTCTTCTTCCTTCTTACGCTTTGGAGCTGTCCAACAATGCTTCAAAACTTGTTTACTACCACTGAAAAGTTGTATTTTAATGACCGCACCAATTCACGGCATCCACTATCTTTCTCCATCTAATTAACTTTATTTTCACTCACTAATCAACCACTTTGAACTTCCACAAAGTAGTAACAACGCTTTAATAATTCCTTTTATGTAAACAACTTTCCAGGGGCCTCTGAAATGTTGTTTGATGTCTTATAGTACGACTACATATATACTTTTCATATCTCCTTTTGATTGGATAATTTATTGGATACCGGTTAGCTTCGTGTCAATTGATTAAAACAGCAAACTCACTATTCCTTTTAATGAACCAAATTGCAGAAAGTTGATGTTACTTTGTACTTATATCCACTCGACTTTCTTTTTCTCAATTTCCGAGATTCGAACATTTCTTCGTAATTTCAAACGCTCTGGATCGGTCTCATGTATTTTCGTATTCGATAATCTATCCAGTACCTTGTCTGAGTTCTCATTACTATATTTACTCTCTTGGAATAAGTAATTTACGCGTACATCTCTTTTAGATCTTGATTTTTCATTTTCGTTGCAATCTAGTCGCATATGGATTGAGCAATCCAGCTAATCCAATATGAATATATGTTAAATTTAAATCGAAACAAATCACAAATAATTGAGAGTCTTTATAATTTTCAAGCAAATCTTATTAACTTCGTTTAAACTGCTTAGAAATAATGTGAATGTCGTATCACACAAAATATTTCAAAAGACTACTTTACATGGTGTTTGATTGTAAATTCATCGTAAACTTTGAAAATAACAACGAATTTCTCATGCATAAATATAAAAATTATTGAAGCAAATATATTGAATACATCGATTGTTATTTTTACCAAACATAAAGGCTACCGAAAATTTCTGTTGATTTTTAGAATATAAGAAAATAATAAATTTGCCACAATTTGAATGGAAATTATTGAAGAATATAATTTTCATCATTAATTATGATTCTTTTGCCAACGTAAAAGCAATGCGGTATACCTTGAGGCGAAAAAGGGCTGCAGGTTTTGCCGGATATCTGCTTAGTTTTTGAATTATTAACTCCTGCAAAAACGTAATAATCAAGTAGTAACTGGAGAATGTTTGATCAAGGGAGTTTGGTAGATGTGACGGAATTTCTTAGTCTAGCTCTGCGAGCTTTTGACGAGTCCGCAAAACATTGTGTGGCCTGGTATATACAATACTCACATGATTCATCTTTAGTTTACGTAGTTTGCTGGGTCAGTATGTATAACATACATTTAGTGATAACAAGCTGGGTAAACAGGCCTACGCTCATGTCAGAAGGGATTTGCACTCAACTTACAAAATGCAGTCACCAGCAACGAATAAAGTCAAGAGACATGTCAATGAGATGTGCAAGTTTAAGAGAAAATCCATTGTTTCTCCATTTTCAACGGTTGCCATTTTGTTGCAAACTAGCAAAAATCACTCGTCATGAATCACCCAAAAATATTTATGTTATTGAAATTATCTGAAAACTTTAAGTAGATGAAATCAAAACTAAAAATTTTTTATAGTTGAAATTTGAAGAGGTTATAGCTTATATCATTTGCGAGAAAAATTTTCTTCATGATATTTTTAATTTTTTGCTGGACGTCGTAAAAACTGCTACTACCCCCTTCGGTGCACTAAATACTCGGTTACAGCATGTCCTTCAATGCAATAAGTAGCCCGGAGTAAAAATTACTCTAGGGCAAAAAGCAAAGAGCAGAAATCTCCTCGTGCTAAAAGTACTACCGTGCAAATACTCAAGGTCCATTAAATTTAAATATTTCATATTAGTAGATCGTGTTGTGAATGATTTATTTTAAAATATTTATTGTTTCTGTAAATGTAAGTAGTTCTAATTTTAATCAATTTGAGTAGGCAGAATAGTTTATAGCCATTTGACAACTTTTGAACTTATTCAAACGCTATTCTTAAAATTGAATGACATGAAATTCTGGAAGGAATAGCATCTAAATGGATTGGAATATATTTCAAACATCGATAGGTATTTGTTTTTGTAAAATGGCTATTTTAAACTTGATTATGATCCTATTTTTATGTAATTTTTCGCGATGAGAATCTTATGTCAATAGATACAATTACAAAATTGTACGAAGTTTGATGCGGTACTGTTTTGATTATATGGAGTAAAATCTTACATTGGCAAATCGTACTATTACCAACAAAGTTGTATGAATTTCGCCTTCGGAGATATTTTTTGGCCTTCTACACATAAAAACCTACCTTCGTACATTTTTCAGATATTTAGTTTAAAGAATCCCAGTTGTGAGGAAGGACGGTAAAAAAATTTAAGGGCCACTTAACATTATGGAAAGAGTGGCAGCCAGGGGCAACTTAAAACCTTTAAAATTTTCAAAAACCAATGAAAATTGTAGCTTCTATAGTTAAATACGGAAAGTACGGACAAACAACCCGCGAAAACAGTAGGTCTTTATAAAATTCGTTCTACAAAACCCTAAAAACTGAATGCTCGAGTATTTGGCGAAGGGCCTCAAGATATTAATAAAAATCAAGCCGAATTCAATAGATATTAAATACGTCAGAAAGTGAATGGGACCATTCACTTTCTGAAATAAAAAAAAATGATTTCTTTTTCCCTGAGAATAGGTTTACAAAATCAATTTCGAATTCTTCAAGTGAAATAACCCCTTAAATAAATTCGCTCTTATTCCCACCTCTTCTCTTCTTCTTCTTTGTAGCTCTACAGCAGCTTTCGGGCCTTCGCTTCCTGCAACAAGCGCACTCAACTGCCTCAGTCCATTGACCGCGTCCTCCAATTTCCAAATCCGAGTAGCGATGAACTGTCTTCGTCGACCGAGTCAGACCAGCATTTCCTCGGTTTCCCCACTGGTCTCTGCCCTTCAATTCTTCCAACGAATACCTTTTTGGGTATCCGTTGTTCGTGCGTACAATTCACATGGCTAGCCCGCTGCAGCTTCCACAGCCTTAGGGTTTGGCCACATTGTGATTTTACTGTCGTAACCAGCGATTTTTAGACGCAAATACGAACACACTACGACAAGATTTCCAAAGGAACTTCAGGCATGCGCAGAATTAATATGCTCATTTGAAGGTACATATGTCTTTGCCAGGAACACATGCGCTAACTCATTTGAGCGCTATGCAAGAAACTTCCATGCTCGTCAGCGTCAAATGTCCAAATGATGTGCGCCTGCGCGAGTATCACAAAAACGACCTACTAAACTGGTTTTAGGAAAAATCGCAAATTCTTGCGACTGCCGACCTGGACAAAATTGTCGAAAATCGCAGTGTGCGGGCTTCCATTTAACCATGTGTAACTTACGACAGAAGTGCGACTACATAGTCGTAGTCTGATGCATCCCTTATAATTCTCGCTGCCTCCAGTATATGTTTAACTCCCAACATTTCTCCAGCACCTGCTTGACTGTATACAATTGGTCTGTCGTCGATCTACCTGCTCTAAAACCATCTTGATACTCCCCAAGAATACTATTGGCGTTATGATTTGATTTTGTTTCTAAGATTTTTGAAAACATTTTGTACACCGTGACCTCTTTTCCACCCTGTGCATTTGCATTGATTATCATTACTTCAAGATGCTAAATTAATAAGCAGTTCATAACTATTAAACAAAGTTCTGTTGAGTGACACTTCAAAGATGTTTATGTTTCTCACCTTTAAAATACAAACATATCGATTTCAACAGAATTCTCCGAAGTCATTAAGAAAGTAAAAACTATCCTCAACAATTTCAGCATATTCCGTGTGCCAAATAATATTCATGTACTTATAGCAAAAAAGCTATTGCTTCGTAAAGTTTTCAGAAGAAAGAATAAATCAAACTAATAATTGCCCACCACCATAAACAAAACAGAAGCTAGCAAAAAATGTAAACATAAACATGTCATAGGAGAAAAGCGCACAAAGGCCAAATAGTGATTTTGTTTATCCAGATCTGAGTACGTTAAACATATTCAGTGCGTTTTAAATTTGAATGACTGAAATGCTTTAAAAATAGCTTTTTGTGTCTGTTTTCATCTCGCCCTAGTTGACAATATATTTACTCGTATATGTTGAGGAATATATTAGCATCATCATTGTAGAAAGCGAGTTTTAAATAAATATGTATAAAAAGAGGGCAGAATATCAGTTTAGTCCGAAAATTTCTTGGATGACGTAGAAAACTTGTACAGTCATTAAAGTATAGAGAAATGATGCATCTGTGTCACTCAAAATCTTTTATCATTATCAGACGTGCAGGAAGAAAGATTATTATCGGTCAAGAAGTTGAAAACATTGGTAAAGAGTTGCGCTATGATAAGAATTTAAATATGTCAATATGTGTACAACCGTGAATTCTGACGTCAAACGCTCTATATGATAATATTCTTTTGAGGAAGCCCGCCAACATTTTTTAAGATTGTTTTGTTTGTGATACGATTTAACATTCTCAATTGTTATTGCTGGGTGAAATGTTATGTACAGTTTAAAAACTTTTCTATTTTACATGTGAATGCAATTTAAATTTTTTAATGAGTACCCTATTCATATTATTTATTTATTTTCTGTTTATTATAAAAGTCCTAAATTTATAGAAAACATAGAATAACGACCTTCTCTCCTTTTCCATCTACTTTCAATGTCATTTGTCGATTTACATAATTTAAAATTGCAAAATTGTGCTCAGCTATAAGACTTATTGTGGCCTTAATTATTGACTTAATAAAATCAAAATTCAGTGATAAGTTGATTTCAAGAAATGAGCCTAGTCTTTTGCCTCCTATCGCATGTGACTGGATAGTCCTCGATTATTTCATGCCAGCTTTTGGAGAAGTTCTGGTTTGTACCCATAAATCTAATGAAATTGATACCTTGAAAGCTAAAATTGATTATTTTGTACATGATATAAGCCTATTAGTATTCAAAAAGTTTGTTCCAAGTTCGGCAATGTTCAGATTTCATTCCGTCAAAATAGTTGCACTTTTCACATACCCAAACGTCATTGTTTCCGTGGGCTAAATTAATTTCTTCATTTGATAGTACATTTGAATTAACAATATTGGTTTCAGCTAATTGTATTGACTGGGCAATATTTAAAAGCTCTTCGTTGGCTAATCGAATCTTGTATTGAGTACATAAAGCAAGGGTGTTTTCAAACATTTTGTCCTTTTTTATCATATTTATAATTTCGTTAGTAATATTCGTTATTCGATTAATCCTTTCATTATATTCTTGATTAATTACAATTTGTCTGTTGTTGTTTTCTAGCAATTCATTTATTTTGCCTTCTATGAGCATTAAAATCACTGTGGTCAGGGTTACCTGCTAACCACTTTCAAGCAGTTCCAACAAAGTTGAGGGAATGTTTCACTTTGAATTCAAGGTTACCAATAAAGTTCTTTATTTGTGATAGTTCGTGTGATAGGAGCTGGTGAAATGGATTTCCTGACGGGATATGATCGTGGATGATGGATGAAATTTCAGAAAAAACCGATTGTACTGTTCAATTTGGAAAATATGGACAAGTTTTAAATTTCCTTGCTGAATTTTTGCTTCCCCAGTTTTTATAGCGATGAGTTGAGAGGTATTATAGTTGGTAAATTGAATTTTGCTCCGAACGATGTATGGGAAGCCCCGAAAAGATTCGATTTCGAATATAACTTTTGTGAATAGTCCTACCCGACTCGGTTATAACTAATGTAGGCCTGTCTTCTTTATCTATTTCCTTTTCTCTTTACTTAAATTATTTGTCCTGCCTGATATTCTTTAGCTTGTACTCTATTCTTATTATGAAATTTCAAATCTTTTTCTTGTTTATCTTTCAAGAGCTCAATATTATCCTTCCTAGATTTTTCCAATTGTTCCGGGCTTGTAGATAAAGTTCTTCCGTAAAAAACTTCTAGGGTTTTTTTCCCTATTACCGAATGAATGGTGTAATTATACTCGTAAACTGATCTTTCCAGAAGTTCCTCAAATGTACGATGAGTTCCATCTGTTTTGAGGCATCTCATTATTTCCGAGAGTGTGGAGTGAAGCCTCTTGACCTGGCCGTTAACCTCGCTTTTATACGTGAGTATGCGGTAAATGTCATTGCCCAATTGGTCACGCATCATAAATTGTATAGATGCGGCGTTAAGAGATTTTTCTCCATTGACTACAATGCACTTCAACACTCCATAGAAGAATATTAATTCTCTGAGAGATGGCAGTACATCTTCAATGGCTCTAGACTTGAGAACCCTAGCTTGAGCTAACTTACTGAATTTTTCCAGACTCGTTAAAATTAATTGACGTTCTGTTGTCGATATGAACCGTACCTATGTCCTGGGTATTCAGGGATAGGAGTAGGCTTTAGGACTGAGTTATTAGGATGTCTATTGTACTTGTTTTTCAAGCAGACAGTGCATTGCTTGACTATATTTTTTATTTAATAGTAGTAATACTTTTCCAAGATCTGTTGCATGTTCTCGTTTGAATTTCGGTGGGCTCTAGCATGGGTTTTGATTATAATTTCATCCTGGGAAGACTCATTCAGAACGTCCTCGACTTCTCTCTGAGTATAACGAATTTTGTAGGTTCTAAAGTAGAGAGGTTAAATTTGCTGAATGAGTCCCATTGTTGCTTCGTTTGTTTTCATGCCGTTAATTATGTTAGGGGTCAAATACCGCTTAAAAATTCCGATGATGTTCTCTTGGGTATATTGCGGTTCAAAAAATGTATGTTTATAATGATTTGGGGAGGATCGTTCCAACTGGTAAGTACTTTGTTCACCTGAATGAAGGACGATTTATGTTCGGAAGCTATTTATAGGTGTTTCTACCGAAGTGATCAAATTATGAGAAGAACTGTTGTCACTGTGGGAACTGGCGGTCATTGAGTTAATATTTGATTGCGTTGGCTTCCTTGAGAGGGTATCGGCTACTATATTAGTTTTTCTGGGCTTGTATGGGAGTTCATAGTTGTACTCCTCCAAAACTCCCTTCCACCTCTTCATTTTTATATTCGTATTACGATCGCTCAACGCATATGTTAGAGGTTGATGATCAGTAAAGATCTTAACCGTGCGTGGTCCATATAGGAAAATACGCAATGATTTCAACGCCCAAATGATGGCCAACATTTCTTTCTCGTTGGTTGCATAATTGATCTCAGTACGGTTAGCGTTCGTGATGGAAATGTTATAGGCCTTCCGTCCTGCGACAGCACCGTACCGAGGGCATTCTGAATTGCGTCGGAAGTCAACTCAAAATCTTTTGTGAAATCAGGATGAACCAACATAACATCCTGTGAAATCAAGGAATTCTTTATCTTTTGAAAAGCATTAAATACCTCCCGGTTTAATTGGATCTTAACCTTGCTGCTGAGGTTTTTGGATATTCTTCCCTCTTTCCCCCTTAGAAGCGAGGTTAAGGGGTTTGCAATCTTAGCAAAATCAAGCACATAGCGTCTGTAGTACTTACCATGCCTAGGAAGGATCGAAGATCCTTTAGGGTGGCAGGAGGCGGAAAGTCTACTATAGCGTGTACTTTATGTGGATTTGATCTAGTGCCTTCAGCTGGAACAATGAACCCAAGAAATTCTACTTCGTTCTTTAAAAATTCACATTTATCGATTTGTATCTTGGAATTGGCGTTTTGTAAGATTTCAAACATAATATCCATATTCTGTAATAGCTCATTTTCGTCTCGGCCATAAATGATGATATCATCTATGTAGGGTTGACACATGCGTCCTTTATGTACTCGCAGTGTATCGTCAACGGCTCGTAGAAAAGTTGGGGGTCCAGTTCTTTAGACCAAATGCTAAGCGGGTAAACTCGTATTTACCATTATTTACAGAAAAAGCAGTTTTTCTCACATCCTTTGGACTCATTGGATTTGATGAAAACCGCTTTTCAGATCAATGACTGTATAACCATTTTTGTGCCCAAGGCTTGCCAGAATTTCATTTATTTCGGGTAAGGGATATGTGGCAGGGACAGTGACTTAATTTAATTTCCTATAATCGATAACCAACCTGTATTTTTTCCCCAGATGCGTCCATCTTCTTCGGAACTACCCAAACCTGTGCCTTATAAGGAGATCTAGACGGCCGAATAATACCATCTTTAAGAAGTTTTTGTATTTCTTGATCCACTATGAGTTTCAATGCCATTGGGTATGGGTGTGATTTAAAATATACCGGTCTATCGGTATATTATGTATGTTGTTCAATGGGGATCCTCAAAGAGTCAAAGATAGTAAAATGCTCTTCAGCAGTATGTATGACTGCTCGCAATTCCTTTAGACTGTCATTACCTAGAATTCCATGAAATGACTTAAGCGTCGGAAGGAAGAAAAATTTCAAAGGTGGTACTGAAGGACCGAAAAGATTAATCAAGGCATGATGAGTAATTTGAATATTTCTTCTCGCAGAACAGCAAAAAAGGGTTTTTCATTGGAATAACATAACTTCACGCAGCATGGCTGCATATAATTTTTATTTGAGCCAGAACATATGAGGATTTTCATTAAAAATCCATTCTTCATCCGGTACTCAAAATACGGGAGCGAAGAGCTCGTTAATCCAAAAAATGCACGTCTTAGAAGTCAGAGGTTTCATTTTGCTCGCATTAGTCCTGCACTTCAGGTTCTGTATTCATATATGCCTCATTTCCAGGTTCGGATGATTGAACAAAGTCAATCAAAGACTGGTCATGATGTTGGTCCTCATGTGTTATGGATTCGTTATACTCAGTAATATCCTTATCTAAGTTAACCTTGCGTGAAATGCATTCGTTGTTGTTTCGAAGGATAATGAATGGGTTGGTTACTGTCTCTTTTCGGGGGAATTTACTGTCTTTGCTGGGGTCGATTTTAATATTTACATTTATCGAGTGGATGGACCGGAATCGCTGCCTTAGAACCTGGTGGAATTGGGGGTTAGGATTGAACTGATAAGGATTATGAGGCTTCAATAAGCCTTGATTTTGATTAGGCCATCAGTGAAATCCAAGTTGCTACTAAAGGGTCTATGGGAAAAAAGTATCTAGGGGGTGGAATCGGTGCTGCTTGATGGAGATTTCGAGGCGCTGGTATTGGTACCTGCTGAATGTAGTAGTATTGTCCTGGATTCGATGCATTGCATTATTGCTACTTTGAGCGTAATTAATTCTGGAATTAAGATTAACCTGTTTCAAGCATAATCTCAAAGCATGTGGGAGATCAACAGGTTCTCGCATTGTCAAAATATGCGGTAAATATCCGTTAAGGCCACGAATAAATGTGCCTAAAGCTTTGTTTCTGAACATCTGTACCATTACATTGGAGGCTTCAGGACCCAAATCCATGCAGGAAACTTTATCCAGGATAAGTGAAAGATGGTCATACACTCCCTGATAGAACCCTTGGATACTGTTCGAATCCTGCACCAAGGAGCCCATTCGGTATTCCAGAGTATTTATATCCCTCTTACCAGAATAGTGCATTGTCAAACAACGGAATATTTGATCTCAATTAAGTGGAGTGCTGTAAGACTCCAACGCTGCACCTGCGTGACCGACAATTTATTTTTAATTAAATGAAGGATCCCATAATATTTAGGTGATCCTTTGAGATGATTATAGAGTCTCAGCACTCTTTCTACACTTTTTCGCCAGGAGCTAAATTCTCCTGGCCGTCCTGAATATACTTAGACCTTTAATCACGTTGGGAATTCTGTCCATTTCACATAAATTTCCCAGTTGATCTTCATTGATCACTTAGTCTCCTAACACATTTGGGTCAATAACTGGATTCAACAATTGTTGAATTAGACGGGGACATTCCCGCTGTAAAATATTGGCCACTAAACTTTCCACATGGGCCAGGGGGTTCTTCCTCTGGTTTGGGCCAGGAGAATTTCTAACAGGGTTCGGATAGTTATTTTGATTGAGTAGAGCGGGTCGAATCAAATTTTCGTGCCGGGCCATATTTAATGAAAGGACACTATCTCCAATGAATGATGTAGAATATCGCAATCGAGACTTTCGTAGCGAACTGTAACTTTCGGACGATTTTCTCGATGGAACCGAACCGTTCTTGTTTTAAATAATCTATTTTAATAAAGACAATATTCGGACGATCCTTTTTCTTACGCAGGTCCCTGCTCGGGTGACAATTGAATATCCTCGGTTAGAATTTAATATAAAAATATAATTTTATTTTCGATCTATTTCGTACAATTGACAAACGTAAACTAACTCTACAGTTAATTGTTAATTTTAATTAAACCTAACCAAGTCCACGTGACCGCTGACTCCAACAGGTGAATAGTCTCACCTGAGATTTATGGAAACTGCAACGTTGCGTCTGGAGAGTGTCCGGTGATTTTCATTGAATGTGGGAAAAAAGAAATTTCGAAATATGATGACGCTAGTAAGCGTGTTAAATGTGGGAAAATCTTAGGTTGCTGGTGTCGACTTATATTTGCAGTGCCTAGGTCCGTTGTAAATGTGTATCTCCCTGATATCACGTGTTAATGTTGGTGTAACTGTTTAGTATTCAATCGGCTGTAAGTTAGCTGTTTATTATTCGATCCCTATAAAATTTCTAAACACATACAACTGCTTTAACAAAACTTAAATTGTAGCTTTTAAGAAATTTAAGGGTCCCATTTTGATTTTGTAGGCGAAAAGGTAAAATTGAAAAATGTACTATTATTAATAAAGTTGATCGAATTTTGAGGTATTTTTCGCCCCTGCAATACCCAAAGATTTTTCGGTTCAAAGGTGAGGGGACATACATCAAATTTTCTTACGATTCCCTTCCCCCCGCAACAATTAAAGCAAAATTTGTCAGTTTAAGACCTGTTTTGAAAAGTTCTCATCTAGGCCTTTCATTTGATATCCATATTGCCTACATCTGGTAAAAGTATTTTTTCAGGCGCCACCCCCTATATGGGGAGACCCCCTTATACACCTTAAAACATTTTCTTTAGTGAGATTTTCAAGAGATCACCACTTTACACCGACTTACGAAATTTTATGTTTGCAGCTTACGTGGTTCGCGAGAAAAACTGCTGTGACACACGGACGGACGGACAGACAGACAGATAGGTGAACAGGCAGGTCGCGATTTTAGTAGAATTTTTAAAATTATTAAAACAAAACACTAAAGACGCTCGTTTTATGGAAAGGAACCATGGTTTCAAATCTTCCATTAGTTTTAAAGTTTAGAAACATTCATAGCATACATAAAAAACAAACACTTAGGAAGAAAGTGCTTTAATGAGACAAACGGATTAAATATGTTTTACATAATAGCTTACTTTAATACAATCTTTTCCTAGGCTCCCCCACTAGTCTCCACCCTTCAGTTCTCCCAACGAATAAATTTTTCGGTATCCGTTGTTCATCTATATGATTCACGTGGCCAGCCCATTACAGATTCCGCAGTGTTGCAATCGTTGAGACCTCCGGCTCGTCAAAAACTTCATACAGGTCATGGTTGCAAAGAATTCGCCATTGGTCCCCGTCTAACTTCGCTCCGATTTTTCGCCTGCGGACCATTTCTCAAATGCGTTCTTGTTCTTGGGCGTGTCGCATCTCTTTCATTAAAAGTGCTCTATTTTTCCTCGAGGTATATGTATGTTCCTTACATTCGCATTGCGATATCTTTTAGCTTCATACATCAGCATCTGCCTTTTAGTAGATTTTTAAACCTTTTTGTGTTTCTCAGGCTGACAGGGCAGGTATTTAGTGGGTAGCCCAGTTGCTTACAAGCATGGGAGCCCTAAACTTAGTGCCTGAATGGCATTCACCTCCCAACTAAAAAAAAATCTCTTGCTCGTGGCTGCACGAACATACGATAAATAAAGCTCTTGCCTTGTTGAAGCTCTGATTGAACGCACAAGGGTCTTCTAGACAGTGTTTAGAATAACGTGAATTCGTCAACATCCCGACCTCCTGTGTAGTTTTGAGCTTAAGTGGTTTATATAATTCTTCCTGCACTCATACGCCTTCTGAAATTCCTGAATATTCGCTCCACCTTTGTTTTTACGCTGATATAAAATTCAAAATATATATGATCATAATGTTCAGTTTTTCTCGAGACCTAGTAGTGCTGTGCTTGGTGTAGCGGGAGTGCTATCTATTGGACGTGAAGAAATTAGGCTCCGAGCCGATGTTTAAAATTGTCGGTCCGCTGCACATTATCGAATAGTCCAACAATTATATACCTTTACTAATGCTGTTGATGCTACCCCACATTTGGTGATGTACGTTGGCACCAATCCCTGTGGTAAGTCCGTAACCTACCACCTTTCTAAGAATTCTGCTGGATACTGGTGGTCATATAGAAGGTAGGCTGATATAAAAATCGTGTCATGTCATCAATTGCCTTCTTTATGAGATTTCTTCACCATGATGATATCTTAGTTAGTGAACTGTTTCGAAAGAAAAACTTTCTCATTTGTTGGAATTGGCAAGCAGGCCCTCGGGTGGTCAAATCATACTTCACAGAAGATTCTTGTGGTCTGCATGATCAAGCCACCGATTCGTTTGTCTCTCACTCATGGTCCTTGAACAATTGTAATATATTGATATGAATGCTGCTTATATATTCAAGATGAGGAGGCAACAAAGTCCAGCAAGTTGATTTTGGGAAACGAAAAAATCAAAATCCTGCCGAACGTTCTGTTTTCACCCATTCTTATTTAAAAAAGGTGACTTTAAGCTTCCAAGAGAGCAGATGAAAGTGCAATCGAAGGGTAGGCCTCAGAAAATCTACACTGGTCTGATCCTTCCCGAACACTGGGGCGGTCTTCAAGCTTTATAGTTGTAATTGTAAATTATTGAATATATTTTTAGATAAATACCCTTTGTTTATAATATAATTTATATTTAAATATATTCTTCAGTTGGTTCTTCGTTTGCTTTATTTGGAATTAAAAGTATTTCTTTTTTTTATCAATGACATGAATCTTATGTTCTTCAAACTATTTTTAATCTTTCAAAAAAATTCATTTGCTTATTGTCGCATATAATAAAGATGCTTAAACTGACGTCTACTACATTACGTTAAGAAAATTAATATTTTTGTTTATCGTGATTCACTATAACGCGATAAGAAAATAACCCAAGGGTATTGTTTTCCAGTCCCAAATTTATTTGACCAGAAATAAACTCTTCAAACGCGGCGCTGCAGCTAATACAGCACAACGATTTCTCTTTCAATATTGGAAACAGTAGACCAGAAGTAAACATGTTCTTGGATTTTCCAAATATTACTTTCGAGCCATTTGTAACTTACAACTTTAAATCCGGTTTTTACTTGAATCCGTGGAACGGACTTAATTTGATTAGATAAGTTTGATAGAGGTGAATTTGTTGGTAGGTTTGATCAAATCGATTAAGCAATCTGTAGCAGACAATTTCAAAATACAATACTTTTGCTTCCTTTTTCACATGGACTGTTAGAGACTATCAAAAATTGAAATTTGGTGTCGCATTTTCAGTGTGTGATATTTTCATGTGGACTAATAATTCGGACGTAGCAATGCCGTGTTGCAGATTCACGATCGTAAATAAAAATGTCAAATATATACTTGCGTTTCAAAGTTGTTCCAAAACGGTCGCAGCCTCTTTCCAATTCGGATTCCTGCTACCCGCTCCTCAAACATTGTTCCTCGAGACTGAACCATAGTATACTCAACTAGTAACCACACTCCATCAACCCTCCGGAAAAATCCGAACACAAGCCGAACAGCGAGCCATAAATCTTCGGTAACAGGTAGGTAGGTAAATGCTGACGCGAGGATTGACGCGAATATAAACATATACTTTGATGAGAGATTTCAGGATCGCCATGCCTCAAAAAATAATAACTTTGCAGAAAAACAAATTCGTTCCATGCAATCTTTTAGTTTTTTATTACGATCTGGCAGCACTCCTATGTTCTGAAATGCGTAAAAGAACACGTGCGTCGGAAATTTTATTTGCATTTTGCTTTGTTTCTTGAGCGCGCCAAACATGGGATCAGCTTTCATGCCCCGGATCAGCTGACGTGCCCCTGGGAAAATTCAAAAAGTGTGCAACACAGGGTAAATGAAAGGTATGGGTACTAGTTGAGTATACTATGGACTGAACTATCACCGCTCGACAAAACAACTATGCAAAATTGCAACCATCATTAAGACGCTCACTCCAAAAAAGTGGCAACGACACCTCCAACGACATGCGGCAACGATACAAGTGGTACATGAGCAAATAAGCAAAACGCTCATTTGTTCAACCGATCGAAAATGCAAGATGCTCCGCCTGACCGCGAGTCGCTGTTGCCTTTTTGAAATTTGAATGCATGATTCAGTAAATTATGTGGATTTATATTTGGGATGGTCAGCAATCACAACTTGACCATACTGTCAGTGACCACCAGTCACTTTCTTGCCAAACCCTTGCAACGCCTTTAGCGTTTGTACCGGGCAAAAATGACATAACTCCAACGATGACACTGTTGATGCTGCAAATATGAACACAACTACGGCACTCATTCACTTTGGAGTTTGTACCAGGCAATTGATTGTGGATAATTCTCTGCTTGTGACAACGTTAAATCTCAAGTGCCCACCAAAAGCTTCGTCTCTACTTCTTGAAATTGTTGCATTAAGAGATCGTTTCCGAGACGATTTTCCATCGATCGTTTTACAACGAATGAGAGGTATCATAACCATGGTGACTTAGAATATATTGAACGTAAAGAAATGTGATTTAGGTGAAACTCCGGTTAAAGGTATGTTAAGAGATACGGTTATGATTGTCATTGCAGTTGATTGTATGATTAGGGGAAAGAATTGTTATTTGTATTGAAGCTATATTTTAATGTCAATCCTCGATAATTATTGTTTTATTAGGTTGTTTATGGCTTAATATTTTCGATAAATTTTTACCAAAAAAGTTGCACTAATTCTGTGGAGAATGTTTCAATTGATAGCGATTTCTGATAATTTAAGTACCGGCCCAATCACTACAATTCGCTTGTCCAATGTGCTTCTTGAAGATATTTTTAAGCTCTGCCTCCTGATTCGAACCATAATATTCCAGTTTGACGCCCTTAGAAGCTAGAGCCTTGATAATTATTACTTTTCTGAACCATTCCATAATACCTTCATCCGAGCATTTAATATGCAGGATGCATCAGCTAACGAGCAGTCCGTTGATACGATATGGGAGAGTGATATTCCTCAAGATGTCGAATAAGTGGTTAAAGAACACTCTCCCACACTTGACATCCACCGGGTCTCCATTGCTCACTCCATAACTAATAATCAATGACTTTTTAGTAGCATCAGCGTAGTTACAATCCATCAAAGTTGGTGCTTAAAGGGAAATCTGGCTTCCAGAGTCATTTGATCGAAATGATTCTTATTATTCGAAACCAACTGGCATCACTAATTTCTTTGAAATCGATGTTCTCCCCTTATTTATAAGCGCTTTACGGTTATTAAGTGCAACTGCTGTGGAATTTTCTTGGGTAGACGAACCCTCTTTATGATTGTGCACAAGAGCTCATTTCGTCATCCCTTCCATCAGCCAGCCTCAGCTTACGGATGGCTTTGCGGTGATGATTCTTCCCTATGCTTTGGTTAGTGGCTTAGAACATGATGTAACAGAGCTACTAGATGCTGGACGATTGGCTGACTAACGCTTCACTGCAACTGGCTTCCGAATATGCCCCGGTGAGCTCAACAAAGTACCTCATTCGAGTGGAAGATAACCGTTTGACCCATCTCTGCCAAAAAGCTCACCTAAGTAGTAGTTATGGAGGCATTTACTTTACAACTTTCCTCTTCTAAGAAGAATCGCGGCTCAGCAACCTTTCTCGCCTACCGCGTAGGTGTCTTTATTTGAATTTTGAAGAAAGGGTTCTCCCTCTTCTTCACTAACCTAAATAAGCAGAAATTGTTCAACCCATCCACCATCCGAATCTACCCGCAAAATCGACATAGTCAATATTGATATAGAAGTTGGTGAGTTGAATCAACACTCGAGATCCTCTGAGAGTTTCTCGAAATCCTCTGTAAGATATAACGTTACGACCCTGATTCGCGCATACAGTTGCTTGCATGCCAAAGGTTATGCCACGTAGCTTAGATTGGTGTTTATGAACCAAGCACTTTGCATACGTTTTAATTTTGTTTGGAAACATTTCAATTCTAACGTGCTGCCTCAGCGAGTGGGGTTCGAATCTTTTAGCTGCCAATATGGGCGTAGTAGATCTTATGAGTATTTTCACGTTTTGCCCAATCCAAATGTTCCTTTCGTAGCCGGGTGGAACTTAGCACTGCCGAGTGAGTACATACGTGGAAGGTCATGGATGGGACTTTGCTCGCCAAAGAAAATCAGTGCACTTCTCCCTGGAGAGATTTTTAAACCGAATGTGTTTATGTAAAAAGTAACAGCTGATATACTACCGAAGCTAAAATTCAATTAACTTGATACTTTGAAATCTAGTGCATGTGCCTCTTCGAACCCCATGAAATTGATTAAAATAATATTCGGTACGCTGATACTATACATACAGGGTGTTTTTTTTTAGAGGTATAGTACTTTGAAATGATACAAAATACAGATAAATTGTTTTGATTGCCATATAGTTGGTTTTGTTTGAAAGATAATTCTCTGCCATTTTTATTTAAATATGATTTCGAGTATGTGAGCTCCACGATTGGCTTGGAAGAAGTCCAATTTTCGACTACTCTAACCAATAATTGAGGCCCTAATGACGCGGCAAATGCTGTCTTCCCTTCTATCCTATTCATAACAAAATGGCAAATCAAACTAACCATAAAACGCATGATAGCTGTCACACAATTCGTAGCATTGAAAAGTGTTGCTAACAAAGTTCTATGCCTCTAAAAAAACACCCTTTACTTGGAAGAATTGATTGATTTTATCTAATCTAAAAATTAGATTTCACTGAATTGAAAAAAATTTGGGGAAAATTAGATAGGTCCTGTTTTGTGCAAAGATAGTTAGAATTTATATATTTTAAGGGGTATCATTTTGTAAACCTCAACGTATTCAGGAGGGTAATTGCCAGAATCGTGTTTGGAAGTGTAGTTATTATATGATTTGAAGTCAGCACCCATTATATCGCTGAAGCATAGTATACTCACATAGTATCCACATCCAATCTACCCTCCGGAAAAATCCGAACACAAGCCGACGAGCGAACCATAAATCCTCGGCAGCAGGTAGGTAGGTAAATGCTGACGTGTGGATTGGCGTGAATATAAACATGTGCTTCTATGAGAAATTTCAGGATTACCAGTTCGTAAAAAAATCAATAACTTTGCAGAAAAACAAATTCGTTCCACGCAATTTTTAAGGTTTTTATTAGGATCTGACAGCACTCGCATGTTCTGAAAAGCGTAAAAGAGCACGTTCGTCGGAAATTTTATTTGCTTTTTGGTTTGTTTTTTGAATACGACAGGCCTCGACTCAGCTGACCGGTCCCTGGGAAAATTCAGAAAGTGTGCAACACAGGGTAAGTGGAAGGTGTGGATACTATGGGAATGTACTATGCACTGAAGCTAAGTAGGTTGTTACCAAATCAGCAACGTAAGTTTATAGTGCATCCGAAAAGTCATGTTACAAAGCCTACGACATTTTGGTTAGTTCACTTGGCAAACGTGACTAGCGTGTTAATTCTTGCATGTAAAATGCAAAACCATGATTCTTACCCCCAGCAGCATTCCACATTCCACTATACAAAATTCAAATAAACAGCTTTCTTGTATTTGATGCAAATATTCAAGCAACATTTACCACTAAATCACTCTCCAGGGCTGGTTTCATTTAATTGAACTCCTACACAAAGTAATTTTCTCCCTGCCACTTTAAACATGAACGATCCTCGTAACTTACAAATTTCAATTATAAACAGAGCTTTCAATACAAAACATTCTACTTCATGTATTTTTGCAAGCCCTATTTCAGGGGTCATTAAAATCCAATTCCACTGGTAGTCCCTAGCATATTAACTTTGATTTACCCTCAATAAAAATAATAGACTTTTAAAACTTTTTCGATTCAATCTTTCATTCACTATCCAACTTTAACCATTACAAAGATACTTTTGTACCCAAATTCCTTCCTAGATTTCCCTGAACCTTGTTTAAAAGTTTCAAACTGAAAATTCTATTGTTGATTAGAATTCAAATAATATTCATCTCAGGATAACAATACAAATTTTCAACAAAAATAAAAACACCAAAAAATATTCCCTGCATTCTTGGAAATCGTCCAATCTTTTCATTTTATTTCTCAGAAGAATGAAAAAAGAAGAATTGAACTCTGATTTCATTGTACTCGTATCTACACGCCCGTAATTATACCACTCTGAAAATTCAGCATCCGCCAACACGTTTCAATTAAAATTCAAATGAATTCATTCACTGATTACAAATAGGAACAAATATGTAATTAAATTGAGTCGTTCGTTCTTTTAAATCTCAACCCCTCTTAGTTCGATACAATCCCCTAATTACCAACAATCAACTCAATCCTGAAATCACTCAGCCATATCCGCTTCCCAAATATTCCCCTCGTCAGTAGATTAATGATAGCAACTCGTCGTCCCTTCCTTCTATTCAGATGTTCCGAGACTAGCCGTCAAAGCAGCCGAGCGACCAACAAGTGGGATGAAAATTAAACTGGTGGTGAATTGGAGTGGGAGGAAGACTAATGAGCCACGTAAACCAGCGAAACTTTTAATTTAAAGCTCAATTGCAAGTTAGCAGGCTTTTCAGATATTTAAATGCTGCCATCCAAATCAACATTGTTTGCAATTGCCGCTGCTGTTTGCTGTGCTCGGCTTCTCATTTCATCCAACCACCATATAGTTGCGCACTCTTTATCTCATTGTACGCCAAATTAATGATGGATGATAGGGTTTAATTACAAAATTTGCATTGATATAGTTTGAACAACTAGAGTGAAAATTGAGGTATATGTGAAAAGGTTAGCAGCAATTGACCTGCATATGACTGGTGCGAGTCACATAAGTGTAGGATTAAATGAGCAAATTAGTCAAATTTGCCTCTTATGAGTCCATATTTTTGGCGATCAAGAAATCTAAATAAAATTTGATTGAGTTATCTGGCATTTATGGGGATTGACTACTGTTAGCTAATATCACGATTTGTATACAATACTTTTAGGAGATTCAACACATGCTTAAACAAAAGAAATTCGCTACACCCGAATGAATTCCTCTCTAATAATGTAGAATCTTCAAACAAGGGGGCATAAGGCAGCTCGTGCAATAGTAAATCTATCTAGAATTGTATCGCAATCCGTAGGAAACAAAATAAGCACAAGTATCGGCCAATCTAAATAGGCAAATATCCAATAAGCAGGAGAAATTTGTGTATTTGCAGCAAGATCAATAACTTAGCTAAGTAAAAATACAACGAAAGCTGAAACAACAGTCGATGAATTGTAGATGGAAAATATACAGGGTTTTCCAATAAAAGGTGTTATTTTGATATCAAAAGTAAAATGCTATTTTTTAATATAAATGATCGGATGTTTATTTCATTATAAAGAAGAAGGTATGCCGTAAATAGTGGGAAATAATATCAGGGAAATTACCTGCACGACACGCTTACAGGACCATATCCTTTTCATGAAAGTGGTTGCCCTTTGTTCTCGATAGCCTCACGCATTCCATCTTTGAGGTCTTGAATCGACGCTGGGCTGTTGGCGTAGACCTTTTCTTACACGTGACCCCAAAGGAAGAAGTCGCAAGGTGTTGAATCACAAGATCTCGGTGGCCAATTGTGATCACGTTTTCGAGAGATAGCACTGTCCAGAAACTTTGCCCGTAAAAGATCAATGATTTCGTCGCGTGTGTGGCACGTAGTGCCGTCTTGTTTAAAGTAAACGTTACCCAGATTAATACCATCCAATTACGGCCATGGAAAATCATAAATCATTTCTCGATAGCGCAATCTATTCACCGTAACTGTTGCTCCAGCCTCATTTTCGAAAAAGTAAGGTCCAATGACTCCGCCGGGCCATAAACCGCACAAAACAGTCACACGTTGTGGATGAAGAGCCTTTTCAATAATAAATCTTGGGTTTTCCGAGCCCCAAATGCGACAAGCGAAGCCACCGAAGTGAAAACTCAAGATGATTTTTCGATGGAATTCCGGATCATTTTCATGCATTTCAAGGACCCAATCAAAGATACGACATCGTTGACGATCGATCTGTTTGAGTTCTTGTATTAACTGAACTTTATAAGCTTTAAGACCCAAATTTTTATGCAAAATATGGTGTAATGACGTTTGTGGAATGGCTTATTCCAAAGAACGACGCGGAATGGACAAACCTGGATTTTCTTCAACACTTTCGGCAACTGCAGCAATATTCTCGGCTGTTCTTGAGTGACATACACGGGTTTTATTCTTCACATCACTAAGTTGTCCTAACAGCTCGGCTTTTTTCACCAATTTCTGTATTGCGGTCCGACAAGGTTCTTCACGACAACCCAAAAATGTTCGAGTTTTACGAACCGTCTCTGCCAAATTTTCATTATTTTTATAGTGAATTGAAATAATTTCAATGGGTTGTTGAAGCGTGTATCGTTCCATTTTTATTAATGGCGTAGTTTCTACTTGTCAAATGCCAAATAATGACAGCTTCAAAAGTGACATCTACCGAAATAGCGGACTATTCAAAATAACACCTCTTATTGGAAAACCCTTTGTGATGATCTTAATATTTATTTTATATTTTCATTCATTCTGAGTTGTGTCCTTCAATACCTCGAGTATTTTCATCGTATCACAAGGACTAATTTCGATTTCAACATGCTTCAGAATCAAAAAAAAAATTCAAAATGAATAGAATATCATCTATTTTTTTATTGCTGAGTGTATTACGATGTAGGTCAGTGTGATTACTTTGGTATTTTCTGAGTACTTTGAATATAATTCATATATTAAACAACAATGTGTTACGATGAAAAGCAATTTAAGCAAGTCAAAATAGCAGGAGGATGCGTCAGTCAGAAGGGTTTGTCAATCAATTAGTACTCCTAAATCAAATAGCATCTTATGAATATCAAAACTAGCACTCGCGAAAAGCTTAAACCTACTTATTATGTAATTCCATTTACCGTCATTTTAGTTCCAGTGTATTGACTCCATTGCTTAAATAGTCATGTAACATATCAATGTTCCCAACCATTTCTAAAATTGTCATTAAAATTCCTACATATCTGTACCTTCTGGGTCCTTTGCAAATGTGTACCTACACAGCATCACTTGTTGGTGTAGCTGCTATTATTAAATTTTCACCATCATCTATGGCGTGGCAGTCCAAGCAGACCCTTGGCCTCCAGGAATAATCTCCTCGAATCATTATGGCTCTGCGACCTCGTTCCCCAGTTGATCACTCCCAGCAAAAAGTTGCTGTCACCTTACATCGTGTCTTCCCATTGAGTCCTCGGTCTTCCTGCTGCACGTCTACCTTTCAAATTCTAGGCTCAGAAATGCACTTTTGGTATCTGAGATTAAACACGCCATAGAATTGACGTCATCAGCATATGCTACCAAATGTGAAGACTTGAACATTAGTTTAGCCAAGATTTCAATTAATGTCTTCCTGATGACGTGTTCCAGCGCAATATTAATCAGCATTGGCGCAAGTCTATCTCCTTGTTTTGAGCCTATTTCCATTATGAAGCTGTCCGATAGTTCACCGTTTACCCTAATCTTGAACCATGTGTTGAACATAGTGACCTTAACCATGTGGGTTAGTTTTGTTAGGACACCAAAGTAAAGTATTATTTTGTTCAGCGCATTTCTGTCGACACTGTCGTATGCTTGCTTGAAGTCTACAAAGAGTTGGTGCACATCGATGTTATATTCCCAGCACTTTTCGAGCACCTGTTTTTTTTTGTGGTAGGGAGGTGAATGCATAGAGTGTGGGACTCCCATGCGCGACTGGACTACCCACTAAACACCGCCCCTGTCAACCTGAGAACCCAGCCTGGAACCGTTTGACACATTACTTCGGGCCAGGTCTCGTTTTGTTACTCCGTGGGGCGCCTTCATGCTGAGGAGTCCCTTTTCTAGCGGGCGGGGAGAGGAAACGCCAAAAGAGCGATCTCCAGCCCCAGCGCCCCCAGCTGCTGTGAGTCCCTTTTATATTTTAGGACTGCCCAAACGTAATGTGCCACCTGGTTCCATTTGTCAACCGATTCGAGCATCACCGCACCTATATTACCCGTGGTGAGCCCTCCCGTCTCCCTGTAGAGTTCCCTTCGCAGCCTGACCCATTTTGTACACGTAAAAAATGTGTGACAGGCATTGTCCTCCTCTACTGGGCAAAACCGACAATCGGGAGACCGTGACTTACCGATCTTGTGCTGGTAAGTCTGAAACACCCGTGCCCGCTCAAAAGCTGGGTCAGATAGAAGTCAGCCTCACCATGCCTTCGATTTAGCCACGGTATCACATCCGGGATGAGGCGCGCAGTCCACCTTCCCTTCGTGCAATTCACCCAAGACTGCTGCCAATCGTTGAGCGACCACTGTCTCTCCTCGCGGACAACCATTTTCCTCGCATCCTCGTTTCGGCGCAGGTAAATAGCGCGGCGCTATCTAGCAAGGAGGGCGACAGGTATCATGCCTGCAATCACTCTCACCGCCGAGTCGGAGACTGTTGGATACGAAGATGCAATTCTCAGTGCTCCTCTTCTCTGTACCTGTGCCAAACGTTTTCGGTATACCTCCTTGCTGAGGGTGTCGCCCCATACCTCTGCTCCGTACAGTAGCACTGACCCTACAGCACTCATCAAGAGGCGTCTTCTTGATGGGCTGGGTCCCCCTACGTTGGCCATAAGTCAACTCAGAGCCGATATTCCTGAAGCAGCCTTCTCAGCCGTTGCCCTGATTTGCTCAGAGAAACTCATCTTCGAGTCGATCAATAGCCCCAGGTACTTCACCGCTGGCTTCGGTTCAATTTGTATGTCTCCAATACTGATCATCCTTACTCTAGGGACCCTATTTTTTTCAAGATGACCACTTCGATTTTCTCCAGTGCTAAACTCAGCCCGCGAGCAGCCATCCAGTCCCTCACTCGGCGCATTAGCATACCTAGCCTAAGTTGCGCTTGTTCAACGGTGCGTCCAGCGACCAGAGCTGCAACATCATCCGCATAGCCAACCAAGCGCGACTCATCTGGCATCTCAAGTCTCAGTAGCCCGTCGTAAGACACCTTCCACAGGTCCGGACCAAGAATAGATCCTTGGGCAACACCCGATGTAATTTCCATCCTTCGTTGGCACTGTGTCGTGTCGTAGAGCAGGCTTCGGTCCTTTAGGTAGTTCCTCAAAAGCCGCATTAGATATTCTGGAACTTGAAAAGAGTTTTCCAGCGTGTCCAGAATATCCACCCATCTAGCGGAGTTGAAGGCATTCCTGACGTCGAGTGTCACCAACAGGACGATCCGTCGCTTGGTGCGACTATGTGCCTCTGCCTTTTGGACCGCGTTCACCACCTCTGCAATCGCATCAATGGTGGAACGTCCTGCTCTAAAGCCGTACTGCCGAGGAGATAGGTCCCCAGCAGCACGAATCGCGTCAGTGAGTCTTCCCTTGATGAGTTTCTCTAGCACTTTCCCAGCCGTGTCTAGCATGCATAACGGGCGGTATGCAGACGGTGATCCGGGATTTCCCTTCCCCTTGCTGATCAGCACGAGCCTCGCCACCTTCCATCGTACCGGGAAAACCCCGTCCCGTAGGCAGGCGTTGAATGTGCTGAGCAGCAAGTCAGGACAATGGTGATAGACGAGCCGCAACACCTCAGCTGGAACACCATCTGGACCTGGAGCCTTCCTCGCTTAAGCACATGCTTTACTGAGAATATTTGGTCATTGTATATCGTCCACTTCGAAAGCCTCCCTGATACTCTCCTATAATACTTTCATAGTAACGGTATTAATTTTCTTTCTATGATTTTGGTAAGCACTTTATAAGACGCATAAAGTAGAGCGATGCCCCTATAATTTTCACACCTTAACTTGTCCTCCTTTTTCTATACAGGACATAATAGAATTTTTCCCCAGTCCTCCGGTAACTGCTTCTCTTACCATGTTTTGAATTTTAGTCGATGGAGAAGGTTACTTAGATATGGAACCCCCCATCTAGAGCAGTCACGCTGGTTTTACATCTATTCTAGCAGCCTAACTTTTCCTGAGGTCCCGTACTGTTGCCTATGCTTTGTCTCTGTTCGGTGGTGAAATTGGGACCTCTTGCTCTGCTTCTGGAATGTTCACAGGTCTTTAGTTGTTGGGCATACTGTGAATAGCTTCTGGAAATATTGCAGCCATCTGTGTTTAATTTCGACTAGGTTACATAAGATTGCTTCATGTATACTTTTTCAAAGACTTGTCGTTGAATGCAGCCGTCTTTTTGTTGTTTAATAGAGGCATACACCCATCTGAATCATGTAGGGTTAAGTTTTCGTTAATCTTTTGGATTTTGGTGTTCATGGTCAATTGTACCTTTCTTTGGCAGATTTTTTAGGGTTTGTAAGATAATTTCACAAAACCCTATTAAAATCCCGTCCTGTCTGTCCTTTTGCCTGTCCGTCCATCCTTCCGTTCGTCCGTCCGTCCATGTATCACTGCAATTTTTATCGCAAACTACTTTAGCTAGAAACATCAAATTTTGTATGTAGGTGTAAAATGGTAAAAAAAAATTTCATCGAAGGTAGCCGATATGGGTCTTGATAAGAACTTTTCAAAACAGGTCTTAAACTGATATTTTTTGCTTGGAGGAGCACAGGAAATACACGAAAATGTGTGTCCCCCTCTCACGATTGGACACCATTGATCTGAAAAAAATTATGGAGGCAGGTGTTTATGAGTACAACAACAACAAATACCTTAGAAGTCAAATTTTACTCAACGTTGGTAATAATAGTATGATCTTCGAATTTCTCATTTTCCCAAATAAAATTGAATGGATACCCTTAAATTCAACGAAATATTTAGGTAGTCTAACAGAAGGTCCTAATACTCTGTAAGTTTGATGAAAATCGAAATATATTCAAGGAAGTTATAGCCATTTGAAATTTCTCCAGTTACAACAACAAGAACATATGATTTTGGTATTTTATGGACTTTCCATCGAATCAGACACTGCAGTTTTGATTTGATCTAATTAAAAACGTCAAAATTCATGATTTTAGTGATTTTTATTATTTTATAACAAAATGCGACCGTTGAAAATAGAGAAACAATGGATTTTCTTGTAAACGTGCGCATCTTTTTGACATGTGTCTTGACTTTCTTCGTTGCTTGTGACTGCATTTCCGAGAAGTTGGGTACAAAACCCTTGTGACATGAGCGTAGGTCTTTCTACCCAACTTGTTTAGCTTATCGTCCCTGCAGGTATATGTTAATGCGATTTTCCTATGCTGACATGTATGTGGACATAACTGAACCAACATTCAGCTTGTGCATCCAATGTCTTGGAGTAACTGATCATCCTTGTTTACAGTCCTTGAAGATGTATAAAGGTATATACCCACATACACTGTTTATAATATGTGAACATGCAAATGTATATAAATATGATGCCCTTTTTGCATCAATCGGGACTATTCCTGCGTTCACATATGAAGGCTCTCCAGAGATTAACTTGTACCCTTGGATAATTCTGAACGCATACAGTCTGTAGACTGAACATATCACTGATGTAGCATACCGTAGGATTGACCTGACTACTATTGAGATCATAATTCAATGGTTTTCGCTTGGTTCTTGGATACTTACAAGCATTCTCGCTAAAGTTGTACAAATACTTAGCACTTTTTGAAAAATTAGTCAACATGAGCTTGAAATTCGAGTTTGTCGTCAATCATAGCTCATATGTAATTGATGACTGATTTTCTTGTCTCCTACTGTGGCTTCAAATGATCCAGTTGTTCGGGTGCAACTGATCAACACGGCTTCAGCTTTGGGTACTGCTACTTCCAGACAAGCTCTCTCCAGCTACTGCTTCGTGATATACACAATCTCATCTGCAAATAATACGCCATTGTCCAAATTATCAGCAGACTCTATCACTCCACCGTAGATGGTCTCAAGTCTGCTTTACAAAGGCAGAGGGCTCCCCTTGCTTGCAAGATCCATGATTTTTGTCTCCAAGTTGTAAAAAACTAACTCTATTCTGCAGGCGAAGAAACAGTCTAAAAACTTACTACGTAGCTGAGAAGGATACTTTGAACTAGTGAGGATTATTCACTTTCTACGGATGTTGGGTCTGATTGAGGAGCTCTAGGTACTCCAGTGAGGAAAGGGCACAATAAAAGTCCAAGTGTGTAACACAGAATTCGTATAATCTACAATAATTTCGACGTCGTCTACGACCCTGATGATGTAGGCCTCAGCTGGTAGCCTTAAAATCAAAACGTTGTTATACATAATGTCCCAGAGGGGCCCCAGGAAGAATCGTTGTTTGACGCTTCATATTACATAATAACGTTTTGGCCTTTATTTGGAGTCATAGTAAACTACTCTGTGCCCAACGTTTTCACCTATTGGCATCACAAAGTAGGAAACAACCCTTAAGCCAACAAGTTTGTTGTGAATGTATTTTTAACATCAAATTTAATTAAAGCACAATATTTCCATGATGCTCTTCGAGCTTGAATGAAAAGGTTTGCTCGTTTTGGTGCCAATTTGGTAGCGTCAATAGCTGAGCGTGACTCGTGGGATCCAAATTATTGATCAGGCAGCCCATCATTATTCTCTACCGCTGGCATAAGCTCAATTATTTTAAATTCTTTCAAAATACATTCTTTAGGCATATAGGGCAGTATAAAAACTTATTCGAATAGATTTGTTAGGCTCTAGCAGAAAGATAAGTTTGTGTTTCGATTAGGCTTGCGATGTAAATATTTCTGCAAAGTTTGGGCTTCAACTTGATGGCAATTTTCAAGCATTTTTTGTTGATTCCATCTAACCAGGGCACCTCATTTCCCTTAATGCGGTAGCAATCTTCTTTTAGTTTAATTTCAGTAACTGGAATTACATCACTTTGTTAACTTTGTGGATCTACCTTTACTTCGCACTTCGTATTTTTGTCGGTAAACTGGAGCAGTCTTTGGCCCTTTGTTCACGGTATGACCACTCGGTATGCCTCACCGCAGGGACTGGCAATTCCTTCTTAACATGCTTTTTTGCTGTCTCTGCTACCATTTTGGAGCCACTTTCTTGCCTGTTGGTATACCTGCAGAAGTTTGGTCTGCTGTGATTTATTGCTTTTCATTCAATACCAGCCTATCTCTCGAGGAGCTAGAAAAAGCGTAGCAGCTGTGCATGTAGGTAGTATCCGCAAATTTTTGCCTAAAGAAAGCTGTTCTCGCTTTTGAACACGGTTGACATTTCTCCGCAGGCCCATACCGCCATCCTGCTAAAGACATCCTCGTCCCAGGTATTCTTGCTTGTATTTTTGTACTGCTCGTATATTACAGCAACATCTACATTCAACTCATGGACACTTGGGGTAAAGTAAGTCTACAGCTGACGCACAATGTTTGAGGCTTAACTGAATGAATCTCATTTTCAACATAAAAGATGTCTTTTGAAATTCGGACACCGAGTGCTACCAGCGACCTGCTTTGAATAACCTTTCGTTAACTGGGCGCACAGAAATCAATTGAAGTCATTGATAAACTCCATCACAGGTCAGCTGCCAAGTTTCAAGATGGCAGCTGGTCCAGCTTGTAAGTTCGAAAAATCTACAAATCTTATTATTTTCACCAAAGGAGACGAGATTTGACTTCTGAAGTATTTGTAGATTCTTTTTTTCGAGCTTTGTGAAAATATTTTTACAAAGACCTACTAGTTTGGCAAACTATCTGTTCGTCCGTCCGTCTGTCCGTGCATCACAGCCATTTTTCTCAGTAACTGTTGAAACTAGAAAGCTCAAACTTTCTGAAAAGGTCAGCAGTAGTGGTCTTTCAAAAATTAAGGTCTTTTCAAACATTTCAAAATTTTTAAAGGTGCCCCCTTTACAACGAAGTGGCTCTTTAAATTTTTTACCAAAGGCAGTCGAGTAAGGTGCCAAATGAAAAGTATTTATTAGGTCTTTTAAAATCTGTGACCAAAAAGTCATTTATTGCATCCAGAGAGAGAGGCAAAATGTACAAAAATCATATCATAATCAAGTGAATTACAGCCATTTCAATTGTATGGAATTGCAACTAAATTAACACGTGTTGACGGTTGATACATATTTCAAATCGACCTAGGCACTCTTATTTTTATCGGGTTTTCATAGAAATTTGAGGAATAGTGTTTAATTTGAACGTATTCAATCGGCCAAACATTCGGAAAAACTATTTAAGCGGGAACAAAATGTCGGCTGTTATATGCTTATGAAAGAAACTCTGCAACTTTTGGGTAAATTTTAACGAGTTGTTATACAAGTACCATATTAAATGAATAATTCAAATCATGCCATCAGAAAACATGCTTCGAACCCTAGGATGGTTACAAAACCCTTCTGGACTTGCTTTTTATAAGAGCTTACTTTCATAAGTTGTTAATTAGATTGTTTGGCTCAAAGGTGTCCAGTCTCGAGAAGGGACACGAAATTTTCACATATTTTGACTCCCTCCTTATCCGTCATTTTCCTTACTGCACTTTTATTTCCTGATTTCAAAACTTCGCATCGAAATCATGCAAATCATACCCATATTGGCCGTTTAGCAATATTTTTTAAGGTTAAGTTCCATATATGGAAAACCTTATTGAATCCTTATACAGGGTGCGTACGGTACTTACCTTATACAGGGTGCGGTTATTTGAGAACATGCATAAATGTGACTATAAATTCGCGAATTTTTTTCCTTGTCAGATAAGAAATGGCGGACTACAACATCACCCAAAAAATGAAGAGACATGCTGTCATCGTCGCTATATGCGCGAACCATACAGATTTAGAGGTCTCTAATTTTCTCAATTGCACCCGTTCATTCGTGCATAAGTTTCGCCGTGAATTGGAAGCATCAGGAGGCGATACAGAATCGGTTGCGAAACGCAAAAAGCGCGAACAACGTTCTGACACTGACCGATCTGCAGAATTTTTAGATCAAGTGCAAGCGATCATAGATGAGGACCCTTCAAAATCAATGAGGGTCCTTGCGAGTGAGCTTCATGTTCCTGAGCGCCTTATTCGTAGAGTTGTCCACAAAGACCTTCGGTATAAGTCTTACGTGATGCGAAGAGGACAGTTCATGTCGGAACAAACACGAGAATAGAGAGTTCTCCGATCAAAACGTCTTTTAAACAAAATCAAACACCCTGAGGCGCCCAAGATGTTATGGTTTTTTTCCGACGAAAAAAATTTTTGACCAAGATCAAAAGATCAATTGCAGAAACGACAGATGTCTGTGCTCGAATCCTACGGAGGTTCCTGTTGTTATGCACACAAAATTTCCAGCCACTGTCATGGTTTTAGGTGTTGTCAGCAACGAAGGCCATGTTATGTCACCACACTTTTTTCCTCAAGTACTGCGAGTGAACTCCACTGCATACATCGAAGTTTTGGAGACGGTAGTGAAACCCTGGATAGACAATGTAAGCGGAGGAAGACCATACATTTTTCAACAAGACTCTGCTCCTTCACATAAGGCGATGGCGACACAAGATTGAATGACCGAAAATTTTCATGACCATATAACACCGAACATATGGCCACCTAGCTCCCCAGACCTTAATCCTTTGGATTATTACGTATGGAGCGTAGTTGAGCGTGAGACCAATAAGCGTCTTTGTAATACCACTTCTTCGCTGAAGACTGCTATTAATGCCGTTATGGTCAATATGAACAATAAGGATTTGATTCGGGCAAGTAATCGTTTCCGGACCCGGATGAAAGAGGTTATTGCTGTTAATATAGCCATATATTAATTTAACGTTACATAAAAAATTCCTGAAATTTCATTAAATTTTGTTAAAAGTACAAGCTAATTTATTTTACTCTCAAGTTTTCCTCAAATACCGTACGCACCCTGTATAAAAGTAATTGTCAGTTCGTCTGTTTGTTCACTTTTTGCCGAAGTGATTCTTATGAAAATCGTTAACATAGCGGAGATCGCAATTTAGCTTTGAAAAAATTTCCACTATATCAATCAACTAGAAAACAAAATGGCGGCAATTTTCGACAGAAATGGTTCAAATCTTTTCTGAGCAAAATACAACTCTTATTATGATGAAATCTGGCACAAAGGATCATTGAACTGTATAATGAAGCTTACTCATAAAAACTCTAAATCTCATCGATCTGAAAGAATACCACAGCCGCCTTAAGGTCGAAAAACGTGTGCAAAAATATGTTGTTATAATTGTGACGGCACTGTCGGGTCAATTTAGGTAAAAATTTTTGATATGGTGGCGATGAAAAATATGTGAGTAGCAAAATTAAAATTTATTGAGGCTTGCTTCAAACTTCACAATAGCGGCTGGCCAAAGCTCGAAAATTTGAAGGCCTGGGGAAGTCACAATTTTTGTTCAATTTATACGACATTTTAAATTATTACTACTTATAAGGTCAAGCTATGATGTAATTTTGGCTGTCATATGAGTGTATGTTTCGAATAACGGCGGCTCAAATATGAACCTTTTCTAGATTTTTCTACCCTTCTAGAGGTCAAGTTTCTAAGCGTATTTTGAAGAAACTTGGCGTTTCAAAAAAAAAGAAATGGTGCGAATCCGATGATAAATAAGGCTGTCGAAAATATAAAGCACAATATTTTTTAACTGCTATTTCAGACGAAGAATTGTGGTTTTATTTTTATAAAAGTAAAGCTCAAATTCGAATGAAATCTGGCAACATTTTTGATGAAAATATATGAAGTATCCCCGCAAGTAACCCAAAACCTAGTGCTCAAATTCAATGTAGCGGCCCCATAAATTAAAAAAAAGAAAATAAAAAATTATTTTTTAAAGAACACTTAAAGTGCTGACTACATTTTTATGGGAATTGGTAAAATGATTGGGGAAGATATGTAGACAAGAGACGAATTTATACAATATGCCGGTTCTCGAAATGACGACCGGTCGAATTTTCGAATTTCCAAAGCATGACGTCCTGTGGAAGTCTTAAGTTTCATTTGATTTATACAAAATTTAACACTTAGATCGATATTAATAAGATCTAATGATGCTCAAATTTTTAGGCTGTTTGCAAACAAGGCTGAAATGGCAGATGTTCTGATAAACAATTTTCGATATTTTTTTGCTAGCATGTTTTCACGAGATCGTTCTGAAATTTGATAGGTTCCTGACTCAAATTTGATTCGCATATGAAAAAATCAAATCATATATAAGCAATTTAAAATATTCGTATTTTTGTTAGTAATTTTTATTTGTAACCTATTGGATTATTAAAATGAAGCTCTACATATGAGGAATCTACCATTCCGACTGTTAACAGTAACAGGGATTTTTAAAATTTGGTGAGAGGGAATGTTATAGTGGTTAAATCCTTACAGGGGTTTTTGATCCCTAATTTGTAAAGTTTTGGTGAGATACAAGAGATAGAGTGGTTAACGGGCAAAGCCTACAAAGCTTAGCGAAGAATATTGTCAAACTTGGCGGGGCTAAAGTAATCGTGTTGATGACAGGTAAACTCTATAATGCTTTCGATCATAAAGCTTAAGCAAGATCATTTTCAATGCTTGGGAGATAGAAGTGATCGGTTAGATAATGGGCAAACACTATAAGTATTAGTTTAATCAATTGCCTGAATGATTGGCAAAGCCTTCAAAGATCTAAGAGAATGTACTTTATGGATTTTGTAAAATAATCCGTCCGTCTGCCCGTCCGTCTGTTCGTCCGTCCCTCCGTCCGTCCGTGTGTCACAGCACTTTTTCTCGCAATTACATAAGCTAGAAACATCAACTTTTGTATGTAGGTGTAAAGTGGTGCTCTCTACAAAAAATTTGTATAAGGTACTAAAGGGGGGTCTGGCCCGCGAAAAAAAAAATTCATCAGAGGTAGCCGATATGGGTATCAAATAAAAAGTCTTGATGAGAACTTTCCGAAACAGGTCTTAAACTCACATTTTTTGCTTCGTGGGGCACACAGGGAGGGGAAATACACGCAAAATTTGTGCCCCCCCCCCCTTGCGATTGAACACCTGTGATCCGAAAAATCTGAAAAAAATTATGGAGGTAAGTGCTTATGAGTACAACAACAACAAATACCTTAGAATCGAAATTCACTCAACTTTGTTAATAACAGTATGTTGTTCGAATTTCACATTTTCCCCAATAAAATCGTATAGGTACCCTTAGACTCTACCGAATTCGATATTTGAGCAGTCTTACAAAAGGTCCTTAAACTTTGTAAGTTTGGTGAAAATCAAATGGTATACACGGAAGTTATAGCCATTTGAAATTTCTCCAATTACAACAACAACACATGATTTTGGTATTTTATGGACTTTCCATCGTAGTCACTGCAGTTTTGATTTGATCTTCTTAAAATTTTCAAATAAGGTCAATAACATTAAGATTTTTGGAAATGATGTTTTGAGTGATTTTTGTTGTTTTGCGACCATTAAAAATAAAAAACAATGGATTTTCCTTGAAACGTGCACATTTTTTCGACATATTTCTTGACTTTATTCGTTGCTGGTAATTTTAATTCGGAGAAGTTGGGTTCAAAACCCTTCTGACATGAGCGTAGGTCTGTCTACCCAACTTGTTAACTTAGTGAAGACGGCGTAGTGGCGGATGAATCCTAAAGAGTTTTAATCAGAATTCATTTAAATTTGTTGCGACCTACGAGATAGCGTGAATGATTGGCGAAGCCTTCAAAACTCAAACCTGATTATTTTCTAATTTAGGGATTGATCAGGTGGATGGCAGGCAGATCCGTTACAACTTACGGTGACAAATTGCTTTGAACTTAGTTAGATCTAAGATATCGGGTGGATGCAAAACCTGTAGGGCTTAAGCGAAGCTTTAAACTTGGTAACGCCAGAGTGATCTGGTAGATGATGGGGAGAGCTGTTAAGGAAATCGATCGCAAAAATTGTGGCCAGTTTATTGTAAAATTAATAAATTAATGCATTTGTATTTTTATGATTGCAACTAACGTGGTTTTTGAGAAAATTTGCTATGATAAATAAAATCCCAAACAGCTTGCAATTAAACTAGGGGTTTGTAAAAAAGCATCTACACCATAAAAAAACTCGTAGCTAACGTCACGGAATCAGACAAACAGAACATCATAGTATACAAAAAATTTGAGTTAACAACCCACGATGAGATGCTCGTATTTCTATCTCGAGAGTCCTGGAACTGACGTTAACTATGTCATGTAACCTGATTGACTGTTGATGGAGTAATATGTCAACTTTAGACCATTTAAATGGGGGATGACCAAAGTTTGAAGGCTTGTAGAATTCACAATTTACGTTTACTTTCTAGTTTCAAACCCTGTGTGTCCGTTTGTCTGTGCTTCATATTAAGTTTTCGCAGCAACTATTGATGCAGGAATCGTCAAATTGTGTAGAAAAGTAAGAAGTTGTAGAGCTAAATCTGTAGAAATTTTCAACGATTTTTAAGCGGCTTATTATTGAAGTAGTCGAGTGGGATACTAAATAAAAAGATTTGGATACATTTGTATATAAATAACTGAAAAAATAATACGTCTAGATCTTTATGAGTACAAAAGAAAAAATATCATAACGGTACCTTAAATCTAAAATTTTATTATTTTGAATAGCCCGCTATTTCGGTAGATGTCACTTTAGAAGCTGTCATTTTTTAACATTTGACAAGTAGAAACTACGCCATTAATAATAATGGAACGATACACGCTTCAACAACGCATTGAAATTATTAAAATTCACTATAAAAATGGTGAAAATTTGGTAGAGACGGTTCGTAAAACTCGAACATTTTTGGGTCGTCATGAAGCACCTTGTCGGGCCGCAATACAGAAATTGGTTGAAAAATTCGAGCTGTTGGGAAAGGTTGGTGATGTGAAGAATAAAACCCGTGCACGTTACTCAAGAACAGCTGCTGCTGTAGCCGAAAGTGTTGAAGAAAATCCAGGTTTGTCCATTCTTCGTCGTTCTTTGAAATTAGTCATTCCACAAACGTCATTACACCGTATTTTGCATAAAGATTTGAGTCTTAAGACTTATAAAGCTCAATTAACACAAGAACTCAGGCCGGTTGACCATCAACAACGTCGTGTCTTTGCTGATTGGGTCCTTGAAATGCATGAAAATGATCCGGAATTTCATCGAAGAATCATCTTGAATGATAAGGTCGATTTCCACCTCGATGGCTTCGTCAACAAGCAAAACAGTTGCATCTGCGGCTCGGAAAACCCAAGATTTATTGTTGAAAAGCCTCTCAATCCTCAACGTGTGACTGTTTGGAGCGGTTTATGGTCCGGCGGAGTCATTGGACCTTACTTTTTCGAAAATGAGGCTGGAGCAACAGTTACCGTGAATGGATTGCGCTATCGAGAGATGATTAATGATTTTTAATGGCCGGAATTGGTGTTATCTCTCGAAGAGGTGATCACAATTGGCCACCGAGATCCTGTGATTTAACACCTTGCAACTTCTTCCTTTGGGGCCACTTGAAAGAAAATGTCTATACCAACAGCCCAGCGTCGATTCAAGACCTCAGAGGTGGAATTCGTGAGACTATCGAGGACATAGGGCAGCCACTTTGCAATTTGGTCATGGAAAATTTCATGAAAAGGATACGGTTTTGTCAGCATGATCATGGTGGTCATTTGTCTGATGTTATTTTCCACTATTAGTGGCATCTTTATAATGAAATAAACATCCGATCACTTATATTGAAATGTCGCATTTTACTTTGAATATCAAATAAAACCTCTTATTGGAAACCCCTGTATATGCAATGAGGTAAGTCTTTGTATTTACAAAATTTCATTGAAGTCGGAATCTAATTTTATAGAATTACAACAGCAAAAACACGTATTAATAGTTGATACATAGCTCAAATCAAACTAGACCCTACTATTTTCTGCAAATTTACATGCAAATTTCAGGAATACTATATTGTTTGATTTAGAAATACTCATTTGGTCGAATATTCAGCAAAACTATCTTAACCTGAACAAAACGGCGACTGTTTGGTTTTTGTCGTTTATTTTTTATTAAAAGATCCCTCGATCAATTTAATATAAGTCTTTGTAACATTTTTTTTACAAATATCTATTAGTTTCGCGTCCTGTCTGTCCATCTTTCCGTGCGTCACAGCAAGTTTCTTCGGAAGATATTGAAGCTAAAAGTAGTAGTATTGGTCTCTCAAAAGTGAAAGTCTTATAGAACATTTCCCCCTTTGTAATGAAGTAGCCCTAAAATTAAATGGAAGATCTTGATTAGAACTTTCAGAATCTGAATTAGAAAAGCCATTTTATGCATCAGAGGGCCCAGGGGGAGAAAAAGTGTACAAAAATGTTGTGGCTCCCCTCGTGAGCCGAAAAATCTGAAAATAATCACGGTGATGGGTGTTTATGAGTAAAAGGGCAGCAAATTCCTCAGAAATCGAAATTCACTCAACATTGTTAGTAATAGTATGATTTGTAGATTTTAGATTAATATAAGCTCCTTATGCTCACAAAATTTTATGAGTATCGGATCACAATCAAGTGAGTTATAGCCATTTCAATTGCATGGAATTACAATAACACGTGTTGATGGTTGATATATAGTATATTTCAAATATTTTTATTTTCTCCCAATATTCGTGAAAATTTTAAGAAAAGTGTTTAATTTGAATATGTTCAATTGGTCAAACATTCAGAAAAATTATTTAAGCTAGGACAAAATGGCGGCTGCAATGTGCTAATGGAAGAAAATCTTTATCTTTAGCAAGAATTTGAATGATTACTTATCCAAGCATTGGATGAATTATTCAAGTAATCAATTCACGCTATTAGAAAACTTGTTTCGAACCCTAGGATGGTCACAAAAACCTTCCGGAAGGAGTATTCTTCTGCTTACTCTACTTACTCCTCGATTTGTATAATCAGAAAAGCTGTTTTGAACTTTAGAGTGGTTACAAAGCGCTTCTAGTAGGAGCAATCTATTCAACTTGTTTTTAAATCATTTATTGCACGTTTCAACGTGAATTTTCTGTGCTTGCAAACCTATTTCTTTAAGGAAATATTTTGACACGTGTAAGGAACTGACCTCCCTGTTTGGGAATGCAAATGGGGGTTTTTTCTTATTAACTTCTCGTGAAGAAATTATAGATTATTTCTATGGAACTTGTAAGAGACGATTACTTGAATAATTTTTGTGTGTTGGTTAAAGCAATTTAAAAGACTTCAAAATGCAACATTTCTGACTATTTCTCAAAATTTGGTAACTACAATTTCATAGAAAACTTTCTATAATTTCGTTGGGATTTTAGTACGTATTATTTTGTAGAAAATCATAAAAAATGTATGGTTAAGCAACCTGATTACATCTTCCTCCATTGTGTATCAATCTACATACTTAAACCTAAGCTTTATAAAATTAGTAGTAAATTTACCCCATTCGAAACTATTATAAAATTTCGAACTATTTCACCGTTTGTTTTTGATGAACTTTCCTTTCCATATTATCTCATCAGCGTATTGATCCAAACTACTTTTTCATCTTTGAGAGAATGTGTGGCGATTGTCTGGACGTAAATTGCTTTTGCATTGTCGTTGAAGCTTTCGATACACATTTCTCAAATTGCATTTTACTCTTCGCTATCTCTCCCGGTCAAACAACAACGCCGACGTTAATTGAATTCAAAACGAGGTTGACCGTTTTTGCCCTGTGAATTAAAGATAAATCTCATGAACGCGCCGACCTAACTTCATCATAATAGTAAAATCAAAAAGATTTTTTAGTTGATAAACTCCGTTAAATGAAACTAAGTTTTGTGAATGACAAGTGTCCTTTTTGATAGCTATAAACAATCAAATTTGTATGTTAACTGTTGAAAGTAAAGCATGTAGTTTCCAATAAGCTGCAAAATGAAATGGTTTCAACTTAGATTTCTAATTAATACAATGTTGAAAAAGGATATTTACTGTTTTTAACAAGCAGTCATAAAGTTTAATAAGGAGCTGTCATAAGTTTATTATGCTTATATAACGCTTTCCTCCCAGCTTCTAAAGTTATTTGAACATCCTTGTCAATTAAACAAACTCATGAACAATTTTCCCTGAAAATATTTTAGCCATGGGGGACGATCTTATAACTTAACCCTTTTCTAACAAATTCTCTTCGTAATTCGTTTAAAAATTATTTCCCAAATCGCCTTTCACTCTCATAAAAAAGCTTCGATATCGTACTCCAATCCAAAGCATTTGAAAATATAAAACACCCTCCCATCATTTCCTACATATATTTTGCCAACTCATGGACTTCTCACACAAGAATATTCACTCGCAGTTACGTATAAGCTGTAACCTTCACCTACCAATGTTTGCTTCGCTGCCGGGTTTATTGTCACTAACAGTAGCATTTTATGACTTTGGAGATTTTCACCAAAGCACTACCATACCTCAATTTTTTATCCTGCCGGCAAATAAAATCCAAGAATATGATGTTTAGGAGGTGTGTATGTCATTTTTTATACGTTAATGCTACCCATCAGAAGAAAGTTTTCCAGTTTTACTTCTTATATTTTTCTCGTTCGCCTAAATCTTGAAGAAAATTACATTTCATTTTATTTGTCCGGGTCATCAAAATGGTCAAGTTTATTACGTGTTAGCGTGCTATTTCGGTGGTGTGTCATACGCGTGATGTGGGTACTTACAAAAGCTGAAGGAAAGTTGGTTAACTTTTTGACCCAAAAAAGGAAGGAATAAACACTAAGGACTCCATGTAGAGCTTGTGCTTACACTACTTTTTGGAGAGTTGAAGGAAAATATTAAAGTTGTTCTATTCTGTAGAACATTAATATTATGGAAATGCCTGCATATTTTTACCGACAACGTTTTAGAAGTTGTATACTGAAAATTTTAAAATACAAACGTATTTGCCACTATCCATGTAAACTCAGAAAGAACATTATTTTAAAACGTTCTTGTTTGCATACCCATCTCACTCTTGTTTAACAAATGATCGTTTTAATCTTACTTTTATTTTCAATTTCATACATTACAAAAAAGTACCGTTTCTGTCAACATTCAAACCACATTCCTTGTCATCATTAATTTGCCACGTAAGCCATTTCTTTCCCTTCAACTTCCTGAATCATGCTTAGCCTGTTAACACCATGACAATAAATTCTTAAAAAGCACTCCCCCTCTTCTTATCCTGATCAAAGTAAAGCAGTCCTCAAACATTCCGAGCACGTCAGCGAGCACGCTATTTGTTTGTGTTAGTGCTAAGGAATTTTGAGCTTAGGGATATTTTAGTGGTCAGAATTCATTAAAATCAAAAACTTTAGCAGGTGAAAAAAGTTTTATTCAGGGAAAAAAGATAACGACTAAAGGGGCATAACAATTTTTCTGAAGTATAAAACTTTTTAGAATTCCATTTGTTGTCTGTGATTAAGTTTCCAGTTTAGGGAACATGTGCCTTAACAAGATTTGGATTTGTTTTTTTTTTTGACCAAAAAAACTAAGCAAAAAATATTACAAAAGTTTCCGGGTGATATTTATTCACAATGAAAAAACCTTTCAGGAAGCGGAAGTTACATATATGATTGAATTTTTATAGGCAAATTTGATTTCTTAGAAAATCAGACTTTGCTTTGAACATTTATTGCTTTTTCTTAGTTGATTTTTATTAGTAATTACAGAATTATTATTCTGCAGAAGCCAACTACATATTTTTAACAGAAAACCAACTTTTTCTAAAGCTTTCTGATTGTACAGTTGAATCTGTATCTCAATAGAAAGGTGCTGCTACAAGAAAGATTTTGTAATTACAATATTTCGGGAACGATTTACCAACGTTCCTTGTCACTTGATGTCTTTTGATAGGCACGGATTGGTTTGAAAGATGTAGATAGTGGTAAGAGCACTAGCCCCTTACTACGCTTGATTATGGACTTATTCACCTGTAGGGAGTACTCCCATAATCAGATTGAGATACTCTGAAAGATCTAGACACTGACATTTGATTTTGACTACACTTATATCAATTTCGGCACATAAAATTTCTCATAAAGTGCGCTCTAACGAAAGATAGATAGACAGTGTTATAGCTAATCGCCACACAAACGAAACTACTGCAAGCCAAAAATATCAACAGTTTGACCTTGATTTCCACAAGTAGTTATCTTCAATTGACCCGATCTTTCCTTCTTGGTCTCATCTTTCATTCTGCTTTTAAAGCTCTTTTGACTTTATAGGATATGTATTTGTTTTTTTAGGGTTTTGTAATTTTTTTTTCACAAATGCCTACTAGTTTCGTCATGGCAAACTTCCTCAGAAAGTATAGAAGCTAGAAAGCTCAAACTTTGTAATAAGATCAGAAGTGATGCCCTCTTAAAAGTTTAGGTCTTATCAAACATTTCGAAATTTTTGAAGGGGGACCCCCCTGATAACGTAGTAACCCTTAAAAATTTTCTTTAATCAAAGGTAGTCGAGTGGAGTATCAAATGAAAGGTTTTGATTAGGACTTTTAGAATCCAAAATAAAAAGTAATTTTATAGATTAGGGGGTCCAGAGGGAGGCAAAATGTACCCCCCCCCCCCCCCCCCTCGCGATTGGACGCCTTTGAGCCGAAACATCTGAAAATAATCATTGAGATGGGTCTTTATAAGTGCAAGGGCAACAAATACCTCAAAAATTGAAATTCACTCAACTTTGTTAATAATAGTATGATTTATACATTTTACATGTTCGCCCATAAAATTAAAGCGGTACCCTTGAACGTCTTGAAACTTTGCAATTATATAGGTTAATATAAGATATTGATGCTGACCGATTTTATAGGAATCGGTTTATAATCACGTAAGTTATAGCCATTTAAATTTTATGTAAAATGACAGCAACAAAAATACGTGTTGATGGTTGATACATATTTTAAATCGACTTGGGCACTTTTAATTTCTTCCAGTTTTCATGATAATTTGAGAAATAGTGTTTAATTTGAATATATTCAGGCGGCCGAACATTCAGAAGAATTATTTAAGCTGGACCAATGTGGCGGCTGCAATGTGCTAATAAAAGAAGCTCTGCATCTTTTGAATGAATTTGAATGATTAATTATCGAAGTATTGGGTGAATAATTCAAGTCATCGATTCACACTTTTTGAAAAATTTTTTCGAACACTAGGATGGTTACAAAGACGTTCTGGTAGAAGCATTCTCCTGCTTACTCAACTTGTTTCTTTTGCAAGTTTTTTTTTTCAATTAACAAAGTAGTCTTCATCCTTTCTAAATTTGTTTTTTATCCTTAGCTTGTATTATTTCCATCAATACGCTATATTTTTTTTATTAAAATATATATATATATATATTGTTAAGTCTAAAAAGTATTGAGCTTTTTGTCATTTTTCGATTGAATATTTCTTTTATTTAAAATGGATTTTATTTAAGTTCATATTGTTCATTATTATCTATGACCTTTTACCATTTTTTGGGTAGAGCCATTATTCCATCTGTGTATAACTTCTGTGGTTTATCGGCGAAACATTGGCCACATGATTTTTACAGTCCCTTATTGAAGTGAATTTCTTTTCATTAAGGAAGTTTTGCAGAGACCGAAGCAAATGGTAGTCTGATGGTGCAAGGTCTGGACTATGCGTTGGATGCATCAAAACTTACCAACCAAGCTCTGTCAATTTTTGCCGGGTCATCACCTGCACCTCATGATGAACAATTCTCTTCTAATCCCACCATACACACAGCATAACCTTATTTGGTGTCAATCCTGGCTTTGAAGTCGTTTGTCATGATTCACCTTTTTTTAACCCTGTTTTTTTTTCGAACGAAATTCTCGTATCTTACCCATTTGTCATCACGCGTGATGATTTGCTTTAAAAATGGATCGATTTCGTAGCGTTTTATTAGCATTTCACAAATGAAAATTCGGCCGATCAAATTTTTTTGTGTTAATTCATGAGGCACCCAAACGTCGAACTTCTTTGTGTATCCAGCCTTATGCAAATGGCTCAAAACTGTTTGGTGATATATATTCAGTTCCTTAGCAATGTCATGGCTGCTTATGTGTCGGTCTTCTTCAATTTTTTTGTAAGATTTCATCGACTTTTTTAATGATTGGTCGACCTGAGCGAGGTGCATCTTTGACATGAAAATTTCCACAACGAAAGCGAACGAACCATCTCTTGGCTGTGGCTTTTGATGAAGTATTTTGACCGTAGACACCACCAATTTTTTCACGAGCCTGCGATGCATTCTCACCTTGATCGTAGTGATATTGTGAAATACAAGTATAACGAATTTTTTCAGAAATTTCACGCAATTTTAAATGAATACAATTTTGGCACGAATGACGAGTTACAAAACTGTCCGTATGAAAATTGTAGACTGGAATGTCACCTTTCAAACGCATGTTATTTTGACTCAATCTGATTAGTATTGCCCGATATATGACAACGAACCCCATCTAGTAACAAAAAAGGCTCAATACTTTTAAAAAAAGAATACACTAGAAACAAGTTGGGTAAACAGACCTACGCTCATGTCAGAAGGGTTTTGTACCCAACTTCTCAGAAATGCAGTCACCAGCAATGAATAACGTCAAGAAATATGTCAAAGAGATGTGCACGTTCAAAGGAAAATCCATTGTTTTTCTACTTTCGCCATTTCGTTGCAAACCGACAAAAATTATTCAAATCATGAGTTCTCAAAAATAATAATGTTATCGACCTTATTGGAAAATTTCAAGAAGATCAAGTCAAAACTGCAGTGACATTCGATGGAAAGTCCATAAAATACCAAAATCATGTGTTATTATTGTTGTAATTGGAGAAATTTCAAACGGCTATAACTTCCGTCTATATCATTCAATTTACATCAAACTTACAACGTTCAGTTTAAAGGTACCAATGCGATTTTATTGGGGAAAATGTGAAATTCGAATATCATACTATTATTAACAAAGCTGAGTGAATTTCGAGTTCTAAGGTATTTGTTGCTGTTGTACTCATAAACACCTACCACCATAATTTTTTTTCAGATTTTTCGGATCACAGGTGTCCAATCGCGAGGGGGGGGACACAAATTTTTCGTGTATTTCCCCTCCTAGTGCGTCCCTCGAAGCAAAAAGTATAAAAATTTGAAAAGTTTTCATCAAGGCCTTTCAGTTGATACCCATATCGGCTACCTTTGATGAAATGTTTTTTCGGGGGCCTCTCCCCTATGTTGGGAGACCCCCCTTAAATACCTTATAAAATTTTTTGTAGATGAACTTTGAAGAGAGCACCACTTTACAGCTGCATAAAAAATTTGATGTTTCTAGCTAAAGTAGTTTGCGAGAAAAAGTGCTGTGACACACGGACGGACGGACGGACAGACGGACAGACAGGTCGCGAAACTAGTATTTTACAAAACCCAAAAAAGAAAAATCCACAACTAGTTCGCTAAATTCAGGAGGCCAGAGTATCCAATGCCCAGGTCATCGTTGTGTCTTGTTTCAGTTGGCTGCCTCATAATTCACAAAGAATCGTACATATCAACTTTTCGCATGTTCCTTACTTCCTTAACTGCCTTGAGATCGTCCCATTCAATTTGATGTTCGCAAATATGTTTAGCTACTAAAGATTTAATGTTGCTCATGTTTCCTAGCCTCATTGTGCTCCTCGAGTCTTATTTTGACCGTTCGTCTTGTTTGTCCAATATATGCTTTATCACAGTGTTTGCATTTGATTTTGTAGATACCAGACTTCTTTTCTTTCTTCTTACTATCCTTTTTAATCGTGAACCTACTCAATAGTTGGAAGTGGGCGCTACTTGAAATTAACTGGATGTTAACTTGCTTAAGTAATCTGTTTAAACCTCCTGGTAGATCCGAATGAATAACCACTGTTCTTTGTTGTACTCCTTGTTGTTGCCTTCTGCTTTGAGTACAGAGCATAGTGAAATTACCCCATGTTCTCCTTGCTTTGCTTTTCTTGATCGTTCCAAAGACTGTCCTAGCTTCATACCCGTTTTCTTCGCTGTATCCAGGATGTCATTTATTTCCTGCATTCGGTTTTCCAGGCTCAATAGTACTCACAAAATCCTGTGTATCCAAGCTCGGAAAGATGCCATTTTTTGTTAGTATGCGTGTTTTGATGTCCTTAGTACGGTCCTTTCGATATATGCCCAGTTCTAATTTACCGCTAGCCCTCATCATTTTCAAGTCGAGGAAACGCAGTTTATAATTCGTTTCTTCCTCAATTGTAAAATTGATATTTTTGTAAATGCTCTTTAATTTCGGCAATAAGCTGTTGATATCTTTTAAGTTTGCTATTGAAAAAATATCGTCTACGCATCGAACCCAAAATTTGGGCATTATACTTTCTTGTTCCATTCTTTCGCTTAGTAACCGTGTTTTTTTATGTATACTATTGATTCCAGAACATTTAGCCCACTCAAGTTATGCATGCCTGGGTGTTTTTCTAGTATTTTTCATCAGAAGATTTGGGTTAAATTTTTTCATCTCCTGACGTGTTCACCGCTGCTAGTTTCTGGTTATTGGTATGAATTATTACCATTTGTTTCTTCTCGGGCACAATTTTCTTCTTCTTATCGAGTAATAGTATAATTTTTTTAAGTTCCTTTTTAGTGTTCCGTGCATCTAAATGCAACAAATTGGGAACACAGAACCACTCTCATATCAGAAGGGAACTAACGATATACAAGAGAAAAGAAAGAGAAAAATTTTACATGCGCAACAAATATATTCTTCCTTTAAAAGAAACACCACTGTTCATTCGAAATATTTCTAACATATTGACTAACTGGAATCCAAAAAATATTTTTGCTATTCATATTTATTTGAAAATTTGGAGAAGATCTAATCAAAAGTGTAGTGTCTTTTTCGATGGAAAGTTCAATTAATAGAAAGGTCGTGTATGATTCTTGTGATCGGAGAAATTTCGAACGGCCATAACATCTATAAATATGGTTCGATTTTATTGAAACATAAAATACAAGAACCTTTGGTAGGAATTCTTAAATATCCAATTTCATTCAATTTGATGATACTAGTACAGATTTACTGGCGCAAGTGCTAAAGTTAAAAATCTTACTATTATTTGCAAAGTTCAACAAAATTCAACCGCTAAGTTATTTGTTATTGGATCTCCCTGCATATTTTTTTCACCTGTAAGCTGTATATTTTCTTCCTGCCATGCATTAATAAATTCGAAAAATCATATAGCTTGAAAGTTGAAGTTGCTGAAAATAATGGAAATATATTCAACATTCTCATTTGAATTGGCCGCCATTTTTTTAATACCTCCAGTCCCTACCACTCTCTCCATCACTCTTTCTTCGTCGCACAACGCTCGCGCGATCTGCATTCACATTACGTCGCTTGGTCCTTTGTGCCACCCAGACAATGTTTAATACATCGGTATAAGGGGGCACACAATATAATGTGAACTAGTCCTTTTCATGAACATCTAGTCCAAAACTCGTGATCAGCTCTCAGAGATAATATAATACGACGCATTCAAAAAAAAAAAAAAAAAAAACTCTGAGTAACTGTCACTTCAGTATCTCGCCGATAGGATAAAAAAAACTCTCTAAGTTACTGGGCTCATAAAAGCAGAATTACAGGTCCACGCTTCAATCATTGCTCATTAAATGCTCCTTTAGTCTTTTCTTAAATACCAAAAGTGAGTTTGCTTTCTTAACAATTTCTGGTGGATTGGTATATATACGCAGAGCATCATTCGTTGCAGCATTCTTTAGACGATCCGTTCTGGTAAAAGGTATTACGAATTGATCTGCATTCCTCGCATTATATGGGTTGATTTGTAATACCTTAATTAATAGTGTTCGTTCCAATCCGTTTTTTGTAGATAAACTTAGCTTTCTCCGTTATAATGATTTGACTAAAGATTAATGATTTCGTCAATTGGTAAACCAAACTAGTTTGAGTAAGCATTGGCAGCTTCAGAATGTTTTTATACGCTTTTGTCAGCAGCCTGGATATACTATTTAAATGTTGCTTTGCTGATTGACTCCAAATAAGTACTCCATAATGCAATTTCGTCAGGACAAACGCATTTAGAACAAATTTCTTGATGTGCATTGGAAAATCCTCATATCTTCTTAACAATCCTATTATTGGGGCTAATTGCCTCCTTAAGCTATTTATGTGTGGCAACCAGGTCATACGTTGGTCTATGATAACACCAAGATATTTCATTTCTAGCACTCATCGCAATTTTTCGCCGTTAATATTTAGTTCGACATCTATGTCTCCTTTGTTCTTTTGCTTAAAAACAATATATTTTGTCTTTGTAGTGTTCAATACTAGTTTGTTTTCAATTAACCACTGATGGAATGTGTGATATCCCGTCAGCCCACATGTATTTAGATTATTTGTGTATAGCAGGAACAAGGTTGGGCCAAGTATTGAGCCTTGGAGAACTCCAGTTTTCGTAGGTGCTTGATTGCTCAGGACATTGTTGATTAAACTTCTCTGCGATGTTCCCTCCAATTAACTCTTAAACAACAGCTTAGGACTACCCTGAATACCATACGATTCAAGTTTACGAAGCAAGAGGTCATGATCAACTGTATCAAATGCTCTGTCTGATTGATGAAACGTGTGACAGAATGTAGGGCATCCGAAGTACTCTTGTTCTTTTGAAAACCAAACTAATATTGGCTTACGATAGAGTTTTCAACTACGAATGATGTCAATCGATTGCTTAGTATTTTTTCAAATATTTTACTAAATCCCGTCAGCAGCGCAACCGGGCGATAGTTATTCGGGTCAAGATGATCACCACCCTTAAATATAGGAACTATTTTTGCAAGTTTTTCTTCTTCCGGAAAAGTCCCATCTCTTACATGCACGTTTATAAAATTTGCCATGATTTCGGCTATTTACTCCTTTATTATACTAATCTCATTCATCGTGATGCTATCAATGCCTGGCGCCGTATTCTTTTTCAATCCATTGATTACATGTAAGACTTCCCTTTTATTTGTTTGATGACTGTGAAGGATGGAATTTATTGAGATATTTGTAGTATTTAAATTTCTTGCTGAACTGGCAACGATTTCTTTAGTGATTCTTCTACCAATTGTTAAAAAAAAAATTATTTAATGAGTTCGCCACGTCACTTGGACTCGATGTGTTAGAGGGCCCATCAGGATTCAGTTGAAAGTTTTGTGATATACCCTGGGTTGAAGAGTTATCCTTTATCTCATTTATTATTTTCCATATTTCATGGGAGTTGTCAGCGGCTGTTTCTATTCTTCTTGAGAAATATGAGAATTTAGCCTCTTTCACCAGTCGTTTCTTCTCTTTTTTTGCTTGCATATATACAAACTTGAAAGCCTGGTTTCCATTGTTCTTCCTTTTTTCGTTATCCAAGTCCGTTGTCCACACCTAATTTTTTCTCAATTGTAGAGGTTTGCTTAGCAGATATGATGATATTTTTAAGTTCAATAATACTTTTTGGTTTCCGCTTTTTCAGTAATTCTCGTACGTTTGATTTAAAGAGCTCCTTGTCTAGATATCTGAACGTTTTGTAGGTCGGCTTCTGTTTGTTCAGGATTTAGTCTTGAATAGCAATTTTTAACACACGGTGATCCAGCTCCGGCCAGTCCTCAAATGTGTGTAATGCTTTCAGCGACATTTAAATCATTGGTTACTATATGATCTAGACAGATATTTATGATTTTCATTCCATTCGTTTCTAGCGTATCCTTATAAATCCTTCATTCTGGCAATTTAATTAGTGCATCAATGTTTGTGTTCGCTACTGTGATCAATTTTTTTTTCGTTGAGAATAATGTTTCTAGTACTGGGCAAAAATCTTGCGATTTCATACGATTGGGGTTGTAGTACGTCCCTAATTTTATTTTTTACCTGCATGGCGTACTTCAATTATTATAACGTTGTATTTATCAGGCGTCACTCTGTTGGTAACGAAATTGATTATATTTTTTACGTACATTGCTGTACTTCCACCTCTTCCAGGTCTGCAGGAGAATACCGCATTATATCCTTCAATATTGTAAAATCGTGCTTCTTCTGGGTAAATCCAGATTTCATTGAGAATAATCAAATCTATGTCAGGATTTTGCTGTAGGTAAATCTGAATATCACTTAGCTTGTCTCGTAAGCTTCTTATATTAGCATACATGAGTGTTAAATTTGTTCCACTTGATTGATTTGAAAGATTAGCAATCATCGAAGTTGTAGTCGGTGCTTCTCCTGGCGATCAATATTCTGCGTTGAAGGTCCGGACACTCTATTGAGTCAGCTCGGTGAGAATGATCAGCATTATTATTGTTCGCAATACAGTTGAAGCACTTCGCAATCGTGCTGTTGCAGTCCTTTATGTCATGCTTTCCTCCACATTTTACACATATTTGCTCCCCTTCACATTTTGATGTGTTGTGATTGAATTTTTGACATGTATAACACCTCGTTACGTTAAAGTCTTCCTTCACAAAATATAATCCATAATCTATATTAACGTATCTATTTGCAAGCCTCTTATACATGCTCCCATGTACCTGGATTATATGCAACCATCTTCCATTTCTTGCCTGCCTACCATGTACAAGTCCATAGAATCTCGCTCCTCTATATTGGGATTTAATGATTGGATCTCTTAATTCCTCATTTGAGTATTGTTTTTCTAGACCATTGATAACAAGTCTAGCTCTGTCGCAATCTGGTCCCAGCAATATCATACTCATCTTTCATTACCTCCATTGCTATATTAAAGAGCGAAGTAGCATTTTCATTGGTCGATGTTTTGATAATCGCCCCACCGTTACGAATAGGCCTCATTAGTTGAAGAGGAATTTTACATTTTGATGGTCTGATCTTCGACCTAAAATCAATCAGTGTTTTTTTTGAGGAAGAGTGATTTCTAGGCTTAATTCTAATCCCTTTTTGCGATATTGCATTTGACCGATGCTCTGATGGAGGAGAAGTAGAAGTTTTAATCATTTCGGCATTTGAGGGTTTGCTCGCAGACGTAGATTTATCTATTAATAAGCTTACATTTAAGTTCATCTCTTCAATTTGGCTTAGCAAATTAATCATTTGTTAGAAGAGTTGGTCTTCTTTAGACTTTTAGTGCTGAGTTCTACATCCGGCACACATCCAAATCAAATCTTCAGTTATGTCCTTTATAGCCCGGTATCTCTCTTCCGACAGTTTGATGCAGCTCAAGTGGAACCACTTGAGGCAGAAGCCATCACATCCCATAGCCGAATGGATATCCTCCACGGGTTTCCTACACTTCCTACACTTATCCTTGGCTGGTTTAGTAGCCATTAAAATTTCCTTTTTCTTATTTTTTATTCAAACTGACTACTATTTTATTCTTGTTAGCTTTTTTTATTTTTTACTATTGATAAATTTTTATATTATCCTCTATTTTGTTTTGCGATCACTGATGTCACTCGTTAAACAAATTCTCAAATATATTTATGATACATATCATTTCTGAAACTAATCCAAACCCTAGCAAAACCATAGTTTTCTGAGTCGATTAAAAGCGCATATTATTCCAATAGCATGTATTGTTGTTAATGTAGGAAATTTGAACCACTATAACTTCGTTTATTACCATTTGAACCTTATAAGTAGGTATTTGTGCATCTGATTTCGTTGAATTTAAAAGTACCCTTACGACGTAAAAGTGATTAATAATACTATTATTTAAAAAAATCCCTGTTGGCATCACCAGCAAGAAAGGGGAGTTCTTCGTAGTTACCCTCAGTTTAAAAAGCAAATAATAATTGTATCTCCGCCACTTTGAAAGTCAAATAATATTTATGGAAAATTTTTTGTTGCATAAATACTTCCAGTGTAAGCTATTCCAAACGTTTCCTTGAAAATATATTCAATGCTTCAGTTGCTACTAAAATAACAAATTTCGCTTACTTTCTGAGCTTTAGGGTGTCGCTATTTTGAATTTAAGCGATTGATTTTGGTTTATTTTGAAAGATATCTGCCTTAAACATTCATCAACCATTTTGCTAAGTCTCGTTTAAATCGCAGTTTGATCCTCGACAGAAGAAAACGTTCGATATTTGTTACTAAAAATGTTAAGCTCAAATTTTTCAAGTTTTCATTTTCATATTTTTTTTATAAAATTTATATCTATTATATGTTCATATTATACCTTAATTTTTATAAATGGATTATACCCGGAGACACCTGTAAATACTTTTATTCATTGTTCGTGAACCAGACCTTCTTCTCCGATGTTTTGTTTTGATAAAAGTTTGCGTTAAGCTAAATGTAAAATATTTTTATATAAAAACTCTACAGCCTAGAGGCTACCCTTACCTAGCACACATTTTATAAACTAACGCATATGTATGTGTAAGCTATAATTCACAAAGCAACTTCTTATAATGCTTATAGATATCGATTGTCTGAAGATTGAAACAATGTAACTATTAGCTAACCAAGCCCCCTATCATTAACCCTGAACTTACGTAAACATTCGTATTTATTCTTTACGATACCACTTCACATCACATATGGCAACTTGAATCACATGTGCAAGCACATACATTAGTTGATTAATATAACGACAAATACTTATTTCTTCATATGGATGATGTGAATAATCTGCGAATACTACGCCCATTTTTGGAAAATAAAATATTCATATGGTTTAAAAATAGACACCTTTTTTCTAGTTGTTCATGTTTTATATTATATTTATAGTTTATTTGCAAACTTTACTTACATAAATTCTGATATTGTTTGAAAACATCATATTTCATTCCCATTTTTAAATTCATCAAAATCGCATGAACTCCATAAATTATTTGAACTAACTGGCAAAAGTCTATAATTAAAACATTAAGCTTCTGTGGCTTATTTAATTGGAACACTGTAGCTTTTGACGTCGTTACTTCACATGGTTAAGAACTGACGGCAACAAAAATAACGCAAAAAATATTTTTAAACAAGTTGGGTAAACAGACCTACGCTCATGTCAGAAGGGTTTTGTATTCAGTTTACAAAATGCAGTCACCAGATCGAATTAAATCAAATATGAAATACGAAGATCATACTATTATTAACAAAGTTGAACGAATTTCGACCTCTGAGGTTTTTAGTATTGTTATACTCATAAATATCTCCCTTGATAATTATTTCAGATGTCCATCCGCGATGGAGGAAACACATTTTTCATGTATTTCCCCCCTGTGCCCCCTACTGAAGCAAAAACTGATAGTTTAACAACTGTTTTGAAAAGCTCCCATGAAAACTTTTATTTCATACTCATATCGGCTACGTTTGATGATTTTTTTTTTCAGGGGCCACTCTCCTGTACTGTTATCATCGATTAATGGCCAATTTTTTCGAATCCTAGGATGGTTACAAAACCCTTTTGCTAGGAGCTCTCTCCCACCTCCTTGACTTGTATCACTTATGAGCATTGATTGTAGGTACTCATCTTCAGTCATTCATTAAATTGAATCAAGTGTTCAAAGCATGCACCTTAAACGTTGAAGTTGGGAAAAAATAACTCAAAATTATTCAATCTTCGCATTTAAAACAGCCACTATTTTGTTTTACGATTACTGATACCACTAGCTGAACCGATTCTCAAAGATATTCATGACACCTATCATTCCTGAAATTTTCATGCAAATCCTACCAAAACGGTAGTGTCTGAGTCGGTAAAAAGCGCATGTTGTTCCATAGCCATATGTTGACATATGGCTATGGAACTGTTGACATACAGCGCATATTGTTCCATAGTAATACAGGAAAATTCAAACCGCTATAACATCGCTAAGTATGATTCAATCTTTATGAAACTTTCAGGATAGATTAATCTTATAAATAGATATCCACGTACTGAATTCCATTGAATTTAAGGGTACCGTTAAGATTTTATTCAACAAAACATAAAATCGATAAATCATACTATTACTAACAAAGTTGAGTGAATTGCGACTTCTCACGTATTTGTTGTTGTGGTACTCACCAAGGCCTACATTCCTGATTTTTTTCAGATTTTCCGGATCACAGGTGTCCAATCGCGAGGGGGGGGGGGGGACACAAATTTTTCGTGTATTTCCCCTCCCCGTGCGCCCCTCGAAGCAAACTTTGCCAAACTAAGACCTGTTTTGAAAAGTTCTCTCAAGGCCTTTCATTTGATACCCATATCGGCTACCTTCAATGAAATTATTTTTTCGGGGGGTCACTCTCCTATATGGGGAGACCCCCCTTAAATACCTTATAAATTTTTTTTGTAGTTGAACGTTGAAGAGATCACCACTTTACACCTACACACAAAATTTGATGTTTCTACCTTAAGTAGTTTCCGAGAAAAACTGCTGTGACACACGGACGGACAGACGGACAGACTGGTCGCGAAACTAGTAGGGTTTTGTAAAATTATTTTACAAAACCCTAAAAAGCATGCAACTCAATTGTAAAAAATATTTATTTCAAGGATAATTGTGGAATATACGATAAGGCATCAAACATGAACGAATGTCCGTATCCTAATCAAACTTTCGTGAGGAAAAAGTAAGATTCCTAGTACGCAATAGTAAGCAGAAAAGTATGGATAAATAAAAATAAAAAGAATTACCTTCATCTATTGAGTTTATGTGGGGAAACTTTACTTTTTTCTTTCTCAACTTCAATTAAGAGTGTTTCTTATTGAGTGTTGTAGTCTGCTCTCGCATGGTAACGGACCCGGTATGGTCAGCATTTTCTTTTCATTGCGAAAAAGACCATTCGCACAGCGGACGTTTCTTAGGGTTATTTCACGTACATTTGTGTATGTACTACATCCTGTGCTTAATGTAATGTACTGAATCGTTAACCGTGGGAATGAAAAGCATAGTGTACCGATAGAGGCAAAGGAGAATCACTTAATGTCAAAGCTGTCGGAAAAGGTACCAATTGAAAGAGAAAATTACGGTGAAAGAAATCAAGCTATATAACTATTTTCCCACTTTGCTATCGGGGAAGTCGTTTGGTTTAATTGCAAAATGTGTAGTAGGAGCGAGGTGATTTACGTTAGTAAGTTTTAATCAGAGTATGCTGTGGGTGCGGCTATAAGGACAGTCAAAGGTGAATTTCATTATTTCTTTTCACGTGAACTCTATTTGGAATACTATAAGGACTCTCTTCTTCCAATCAGCATACTTTAGATTATAGCAAGACCTTCAAAAAATTATTCTACTCATTGCTGTCTCTACCTGCTCTTGTGAACATAGAAGCAACTGTGAGAAGATTGGAAGTATGCAAAAAAAAGTATATGTAATGAAATTAGGTATGAGAATGTCCGTAAAGGACTGCAGCGATGGTCTGCTGCCTCCCCGCAAGAGGATGGTAAGATTACTTATGGCCAACGTAGGGGGATCCCGCCCACCAAGAAGACGCCTCTTGATGAGTGCTGTAGGGTCGGTGCTACTGTACGGAGCAGAGGTATGGGGCGACGCTCTCAGCAAGGAGGTATACCGAAACCGTTTGGCACAGGTACAGAGAAGAGGAGCACTGAGAATTGCATCTTCGTATCCAACAGTCTCTGACTCGGCGGTGAGAGTTATTGTAGGAGTGGTACCTGTCGCCCTCCTTGCTAGAGAGCGCCGCGCTATTTACCTGCGCCGAAACGAGGATGCGAGGGGGATGGTTGTCTGCGAGGAGAGACAGCGCTCGCTCAACGATTGGCAGCAGTCTTTGGTGAATTGCACGAATGGAAGGTGGACTGCGCGCCTCATCCCGGATGTGAGACCGTGGCTAAATCGGAGGCATGGTGAGATTGACTTCTATCTGACCCAGTTTTTGAGCGGGTATGGGTGTTTTCAGTCTTATCTGCATAAGATCGGTAAGTCACGGTCCCCCGATTGTCGGTTTAGCCCAGGAGAGGAGGACAATGCCTGTCACACATTTTTCGCGTGTACCAAATGGGTCAGGCTGCGAAGGGAACTCTAAAGGGGGACGGGAGAGCTCACCCCGGATAATATAGTTGCGGTGATGCTCGAATCGGTTGACAAATGGAGCCAGGTGGCACATTATGCTCGGGCCTAAAATATAAAGGGGACTCACAGCAGCTGGGGCTGGGGGATCGCTCTTTTGGCATTTCCTCTTCCCCTCTCCCCTCCCGCTAGGAAAGGGACTCCCCAGCTTGAAGGCGCCCAACGGCGTAACAAAACGAGACCTGGCCCGAAGTAATGTGTCAAACGGTTCCAGGCTGGGTTCTCACGTTGACAGGGGAGGTGTTTAGTGGGTAGTCCAGTCGCGCATGGGAGTCCCACACTCTGTGCAAAAATAACATTCACCTCCCTACCACAAAATAAAAAAAAAAGATCCGCCGAGATTGGCCTTGTCTGGGGACGCGTGAATGCGCTGGCAGGCTAGCGTTGCGGCGGGTTCATTCCCCCAGCACAAGGACCCACTACAAAAGAATTTCGCATTCATGAATTCTCGGGTCACAGAAACAGTCGACTAAAGTCGAAAAATGGAGGTAACTAGCTTATGGCCCACCAATAAGAGTGGGGCATCCGGATGGATGTGGTGTCCCCTCGCACCCTCCCACCCGGATCAAGATCCAAACGTAGACGTGGCCACATATTGCACTTTTGAGTGGAAAACTCATACAAACCTAATTTATATGAACTTTCCCATCAAAAGAGAAATATAGACGTAACCGATTTATGTTATAGAATTATGTAATCGAATCACATAACCCTATACTATAAAACGACCCGCGAGCGGAAGGCCACTCTACCCGGCAAGAGCTCCTGACAACAACCAAACTTTGGAGCGCGCCCGACGGCTAGCCCATATTGTGTGAAAAGCCTGCCATCGTTGCGGGTCCTTTACCCGGTCCGTTAAAAACGAAATAGAAAGACCGAAGTTTATAATGTCTAACAATTCATCATTTCATTTATTTTGATAACAGCTATCACGTCTGTTAATTTAATGTCAATGACAACCTGTCGAGCATAATCCACTCAGTTTGAGCAATCTACAGCAATTACTTTTGCTGCGCCTGCTTTGGCGCAAGTTTAAATTCAATAAAACTATAAATCATAGAAAAAAAAAATGTTCTCAAATATAATATAAATATTAAGCAAAAAAATAAAATTTAGAAAAAGAAATTATATAAATCTAAAAGGAATCAATCATTGATGAAATAATATAGAAAATGACCAAGAAAATCAATATAAAAATGTAAAAGAAAACCAAACGGGTACTTACCATCATCCACGCCAGATGCCCGCTGGTGATGTGGTGAGATTTTCCTATATGAAGAAATTACGAAAGCACAACAACACTCGTGACTATAGTAAGTAAACTTGAGGGCATGTAGAAAAAATTGGTATTTTGTTTTTACTTTTGTATGTAGTCCCTCCTCTAAATCCCATTTTGAATAGTTCTTATATGAAAACATGTAACCTTCAACAACATCTATATAGTTTTCTTCTTAGACTTTATTCATATATTTAATTTTTTTATATGTTTTAAAATATCATCTGGATTACTTTATGTTTAGTCTTTGCTTTTTTCTTTCGAGTCTCTCGTATCTACTACATTAGTGAGTATGTTCACTTTTTTCCTTTTAGCTTTGTTTCTGTTTTAAAATTATAGTTAAATAAAAACGTTTATGGATATGAAAGTGGTTGTGGTATTATTTCTTTCTATTGGCTGCTATCGACGCCGTATTACATTGAGGCGTTGACGGTCGGCCCGATTTTAAGCCGATATATATGTAGTTGGCTTTCCTTTCTGATGGTCTTCAAAATCGCAATAATTTCGTGCTGAGAACAACGTAACAAGTTGTCTTTTCGCAAAGAATTCATATCCGTCTTCCACGACCTGATGCGCACGACATATTAAATCTAAATCATGTCGATTTAAAAACGATACAACCTCTGCGCCAAATGTAAAGCTAACACCTCGATCATTTTCACCCCAACCTTGTACATCGTTATCAGGATCACTCCACAATAGATCATATACTAAGCCAGTGTCGGGAACATCAGTAGGCCGCATCAATTGACGTATTTGTTCGATACCCTGTAAATCAGGACTTAAACCACCATTACAACAAAATATTTTCTCATCAATAATCGCTGCTATCGGTAAACAATTGAAACAATCTGTGAATGTTTTCCATAATTTGACATTATATCGTCACTTGCATTCATCATAGAATCACTAAATTCTATTAATACTGGCGCATTCGTGGGTACCATATAGTAAAAAAGAAATTTTCCGGGTATTTGATTTTGTAGGCAAGCAACAAACAAATTGTTTCAAACGGTTGTTTTCCTCTATCAACATAATCACCCAAAATTAAATAATTGGTTGCTGGTGGGAATCCATCGTATTCGAATACTCGCAACAAATCTGTATACTGTTCATGTATATCACCGCATATAATTAGCGGTGCTTCCAATTCGCGCAGGATTGGCTGTTGCAGAAAAATCTAGGTCAGATACATGTTGAAACAGCATCAGGTTGTTTGGTGGGGCAATTCAAGGTTCTCCTTTTCGCAGCAATTTAATTTCCACGACCGCACTAAACAATTTCGAGGACCAAACACTTTCGAACAGCCAAGAATGCGACGGATATGCCCACCCGCTACTAAAACTGAGGACGACTTCTATACTGAATCACGCACTCATGATTGGAAGGTGGATGACGACTCCTGAAAGTTGCAGGTCCTGTTGACGCCGCGGAGTTTTGCGCGAGTCTTCACTTCTTTATCCGGCGTCGATTTTTCGATCGGATCACGTTCCGCGGACTGTACACATATGGAGGGTGGTCGCGGATTTGCGTATTGGTCGACGAGATCAACGCAATCACAAAGAACACAATCGTAGGATGCCCTGCGCTGGCTTTTCACGTTTTCCGAGCAACGGAATGCTAACGGGCGATCGTTGGGTTGGAGGCACCCTCTAGCTCGAATAACGCAAAACCGGTGGTTTTCGATCTTGCACTTCGCGATCCTCCTGAAGTAAATTTCGTCACGCATCTGTCACTCTCGGGGTGATATTTATTTTTCACGCTGTTGACGAAAGACCAGACTATCATCCGTGATACTAATGGCTCCCAACCCATCCGCCGTGCTTGCGGTTTTTCAGATCTCCCGTCAAATCCTTCTTTACTCGCCGCGTCCACGCGGTGTCACGATCTCAACCAGACTCTCCCATTTGGAACAGGTCATTCCTGTTGCATTTGTTGTTGCTGCTGCATTTGATGTTGCTGTTGGATTTGGTGTTGCTGCTGCATTTGATGTTGCTGCTGCAATTGATGTTGCTGCTGCATTTGATGTTGCTGCTGCAGCTGATGCTGCTGCTGCAGCTGATGTTGCTGCAACTGTTGGACATTCGTTTGAAGTGTTATCTTTCGTGGTAAAAATTCTTGTGGTGCTTTCAGGTGCACTTGCTGCAAGTTTTTATGCTCAAATGTTTGCTGCGCTACTTGATGACTTATGTTGTATGTTCGGGCTGGTTTGAATAAGGTTTGTTGCTTGGCTTATGTGTAATTGCGTTGTGGACTGGGCGATTTGTGGATTAGGTATATTTTGGGTAAATTCTTAAATATGCAGTATTATTTTTTCCATCCATTTTTCAATGAAATTCTTTACAATTATGGGTTTTCTGCTGGGTTATTAGTTATGTGAAATGATTGAAAAAAAAGAATTGCTGGGGCGCGATGAGTAAATCAATTATTATTCTTTTTTTCTACTCTTCTGTGTTTTAATGACTAGCCAGTTTCGCTCGTGATTGCCGTCGATGTTTGTTCTTGTGGTGTTGTCGGGACATTTGAGACTGATGAGTTGATTACTTGTTGCTGTGTCTGCTGCTGCCACTACAATTTTGGGTAGGAGATAGGAAGGTTTTCGAGCAGTTTGCTTGTATGATTGCTCGATTCCTACATATATTAAACGGCCTCGAAGTTGTTTTTGATTCACATAGAAGTGTTCCTTTTCCGCAGATGATTATGTTTATTGTGAAAAGTCTGGACTAGAAAATCGGTTTGAGATGTGAAGGTGAAGCATGAGTCCGCTTTGAAACTGGGCAGCTGTCATAGCAAAATTAAAGATTCAAGGGAGGAGAAGTCAGCATTTTGCTGAATTGGTTAATAACAGGCCATGAAATTCCAGAAACCGAGCTTCATTACATTTTCCAAGTATACGTTTAGGCGTTTAGTCAATATGCACGTTAATTTTTCAATTTTCCGAAGTCTTTTTGATCTTGCTCAAATAATTTCTGAATTTGAAATTTAATTCAAACGTATTAGTATATTATTTTGAAGCACTTTAAGCGTTAAATTTTCATATCATTTCATAATGCCACAACTGTCTTTCCCTTGTAAAGCGATTTTATACATTCGGGATATAAATATACCTTTAAAAGAAGACTACAAAATTTTAAAATTATTGTATTGTAGATAATTTGACAAAGCACTTGTAATCTACAGCAAAGTGAAGTGTGTTTTTAAGAAAATTATATGAAAATCTCAAAGTTATCAGCATGTAGACGATAAGGCGAGGTGATTGCTGAAAGGAGAGTATTAATAAAAACTAGGAATAATAAGTGATTAAGAATTGATCCTTGCGGAACCTTTCACAGCTGGGATATTGAAAGCAGAAGAGAGGCAGAAGTTAACAGCGTCTACATGGCAAAATCGGGAATACAAGAGAAATGCCAAAAATAAACAAGTTAGGTAGACAGAGCTACGCTCATGTCAGAAGAGTTTTGCACTCAGCCTACGATATGCAGACACCAATAATGAATAAACTCAAGAAAAGCTTTAACGGCATCTTCAACAAATACATACTCCTTTTATAAGGGAAACTATTGCTATACAATTTTAACTTGCTTCCAATTTGTTGCAATATCACTAACAACCATTGACTGAATGAAATCTTCAAGATATTTTTAATTATTCATTTTCACTGGAAATCAGAAAATCCAATTAAAAGTGTAGTGTTTGGTTCGATCGAAAGTCCGAATGGTAGAAAAATCGTACATTGTTGTGCTCGGAGGGATTTCAAATTGCTATTATTTCCGTAAATGCAATTTGACTTTATTGAAACTTCCAGACTACAAGTATAAGGACCTTTCCTTGAACTACTTTAATATAATTTTAAAGATGCCCATATGAATTCACAGGCAAAAGTGTTGCATTTACAAATTCTACTATCATTGACAAAATTGAGTGAGCTTCAACTTCTAAAGTATTTTTGTAATTCTACTCATAAAAACCGACTACCATGAATGTTTTACCTTTAAAATGTATGTTTTGGTCAAGAGTTAATAGCTTGTACTTCAAGTGCTGATATTGGGGAAAAATAACTAAATTTACTCAACATTCTCGTTTGAAACGGTCACCATTTTGTTTTAAGATAACTGACATTACTCATTGAACAAATTCTCAAAGATGTGCTTGATATATGTCTTTCTTGAGATTTTCAAGCAAATCTCAATAAGCCCGTGGTATCTGAGTCGATTGGAAGTATTGCTCAATAGCCACGTATTATTGTTGTTGTAACACCCAACATTTAAACCATTATAACTTCTTCAAATACTATCCGATTTTCATGAAATTTTCACAGTTGATGAACCTTGTAAATGGCCACATACATGTAAAATCTCATTGAATTTATGGGGATCCTTCACGATTTTATACAAGAAAATGTAAAATTTTATACAAGAAAATGTAAAATTGATAAATACTATTACTAACAAAGTTTGGGGAATTCCAACTTCTCAGGTATTTGTATATTTTTTACCTCCATGATTTGTTTGCAGAGTTTTCGGTCCATAAGTGCCCAATTAAAGGGGAGGGGGCGGAATTTTTTCGCTTCCTTCCGCTTCCCCTGCTCATCTTCTCAGTGATATTGCAATTTTAAGAACGGGTATTGAAAGATCTCATCAAGAACTTTCATTTGATATCCTACTCGACTATCTTTGGTAAAAAAATTAACGGTTTACAACTTTATATGAGAAGATCCTCCTGAAAAGTCTTTGGAATTTTCTGGCTAAGGAACTTTCATTAACCAGAAACTTCGGAGCTGTTCATAAAATTTAATTACTGTAACTTTTATAGTTCCTGAGAAAACTTGCTGTGACGCACTGACGGATGGACGGACAGGTACCGATATTAATAGGGTATTGTAAAACAAATTATCACAAAACCCTAAAAAATTGGGATGATTTAGGTATTTCAGTAAAAGCAAATGATCTATTGAATCAAATGCTTTCAAGTGAAAGCACCAATTTGCTATTGAAGATCAAGGGCTGCAACAATATCCTAGGTAAATGAAGGCTAGTTCGCAAAAATTGCTGAAACAACCAGTACAATAAAATTTCTTTCGAGCAAAATCTTTCACCGTAAATGCTTTGACGTGAATTGTATGGACGAACAACGGATACCCAAAAAGGTATTCGTTGGGAGAACTGAAGCCCAAACCGAGGAAACGCTGGTCTGACTCGGTCGATGAAGACAGTTCGGCACTGCTCGGATTTTGAAATTGTAGGACGCGGTCAATGGACCGAGACATTTGGAGGTGCCATTTGCAGAAAGCGAAGGCCCAAGAGGGGCTGTAGTGCTAAAAAGAAGAAGATCAAGGAGTGTCAATAGGTTTATAAAGAAAAAATATAGGAGTAAATTGAGGATTTAGGATGACACCATCAAATAAAAATCACCAGTACAACCTTGGGAGTGAAGGATATAGTAGAAGGTATAGATATTTTAGCCCCATGCTTCAAAAGTAAAGTTTGAAGACATTCAAATGGGAAGGCAGGTATGTCTCCTCGAAATGAGAGAGGTAAAGAAAGGCTTGACCCTGGAAAATAAGAATCATGTTCGATATTAGGTCAATATAAAGTTAATATACTACATCAAATACCAAAATGAATAGAATAAGGCCAAGCATTTTATAATTTAAACTAAGAATGTTTTTAAAGGGGAAGGAAAGATGGTAGTGTTAAGAACATGCTGTACCCAAACAGAACGGAAAGAAAAATATAGCTCTGGTTAATAGAAGAAATCAACGCAAAGTAAGAAAAATTCATATTTATTTACAAGAATCGTTCTACAACAGAGCGGAGTAGAAGAGTCACAGAATCAGCCAAAAAGCATTGCACATAAAAAGTTCAAAAAAGAAAAATTAAAATCATTGCAGGAGGATCAGGTTGCGGAGCTATTAATACCCACTAAAACTCCGTCGCCATTAGATTCATCACATTCATCACGGTTCCATGAAATATGGAAAAAGCACGTTATCATGGAAGTCTGCTTTCAGCCGGGCGTAAAGTAGTAATAACATGCAAAATTATGAAACACGAAAAAAAAAAAAATATATATATATATATATATATATATATATATATATATATATATATATATATATATATATATATATATATATATATATATATATATATATATATATATCTATATATATATATATATATATATATACATATATATATATATATATATATATATATATATATATATATATATGTATATATATATATATATATATATATATATATATATATATATATATATATATATATATATACGAGGTGTGTTCAAAAAATATCGCGAATTTTGTTTTTTTTCAAAAATTATTTATTTATTCATGAATATCTATTTTGTCCCCTTCAAAGTAATCCCCATGAGATATTATACACTTGTGCCAACGGTTTTTCCAATCTTCGAAGCACTTCAAAAAATCATTTTTTTAATCTTGTTCAGCTCCTCTCCTCCTTCGATGCCGTCTTTATCTCGTCAAGCGTAGCGTAACGTCGTCCTTTCATGGGCCTCTTCAGTTTAGGAAACAAGAAAAAGTCACAGGGGGCCAGATCTGGGGAATACGGTGGCTGCGGCATCATTAGTGTGTTGTTTTTGGCCACAAAGTCGCGCACAAGCAACGATGTGTGAACAGGGGCGTTATCGTGGTGCAAAAGCTAATTTTTGTTCTCCCACAAATCCGGGCGTTTCTGGCGGATTGCTTCGTGCAAATTGCGCATAACTTGCAGGTAATATTCCTTATTGACCGTTCTTCCCTGTGGCAAGAACTCATGATGCACCACGCCCCTGCAATCGAAGAAAACTGTCAGCAAAACTTTCACATTCGACCGAACTTGGTGCGCTTTTTTCGGTCTTGGTTCATGCGGCAGCTTCCATTGAGATGATTGAGCTTTGGTTTCCACGTCATAACCATAAACCCACGATTCGTCACCAGTTATGACCCTCTGGAGCAAATTTGGTTCGTCGCGGACAGAGTTTAACATCTCATTAGCAATGTTCATGCGTTGCTGTTTTTGGTCGCAATTGAGCAATTTTGGTACGAATTTCGCGGCGACCCGTCTCATGCCCAAATCGTTGATAAAAATCGAATGGCACGAGCCAATCGATATGTTTAGGTCCTCAGCAACTTCTCTAATGGTGATTCGACGATTGGCCAATACCATTTTCTTCACTTCATTAATTTTTTCGTCTGTTGTTGAAGTGCTCGGGCGTCCGGCACGCTCTTCGTCGTTCATATCTTCTCGGCCTTCTAAAAACATTTTGTACCACCGATAAACGTTGCTTCGGTCCAAGGTAGCTTCTCCGTATGCCACAGTCAACATTCGGAATGCATCCGCGCACTTAATTTCGTTTTTCACACAAAATTTGATACACGTTCTTTGATCCATTTTTTTGAATAAGTAAAAATCGAAGACGATTGAAAACACGTGCAAGTAAAGCAGCTATCACCCATTAAGTGAACATTCAAAATGGCCGAGCTTGTCGGCATAAGTGACAGACATGAGTACCAACATAACGCCACAAAAAAATCGAAATTCGAATATACGTAACCCGCGAAAATTCAAAATTCGTGATACTTTTTGAACACACCTCGTATATATATATATATATATATATATATATATATATATATATATATATATATATATATATATATATATATATATATATATATACATATATTGTGTCCAAAAAATAAGGTGACATTTAAACTGCGCGCGTCGAAGGATTTGGTGAATTATTTGTTTCTAAGGTTGGTAGTACTGTCAGTGACATCTATGTCAAATTTACATGTCAAAATATTCATTAGTGTTTGAGATACGCGTCGTTTGTGAGCTGCTAAAAGTGAGTTTTTCGTTTTTTGTGATGTCGAAATTTGTTGAATTTGCATCAAATTTTGTTTGCGGAATCAATTTTCTGCTGCGAATACATTGAGGATGATGCAGAAAGCCTTTGGTGATGAGGCTGTGTCTAAAAAAATGTTTACAAGTGGTATAGTAAGTTCCAAGCCGGCCGTGAACGTGTCGAAGACGAAGAGCGTCCTGAGCCACCATCAACCTCTTCTCTTCTCCGATTATCGTGGTGTTGTGCATTATGATTTCCTTCCACCGGGCCAAACAGTCAACAATTAATATTATTTGAACGTTATGCGTCATTTGCGTAACGCTATCCGCGTAAAAAGGCCGGAATTATGGAAAGACAATTCTTGGTTTTTACACCACGATAATGCACCATCCCATACTGCACTCGTAATTCGTGATCATTTCGCCAAGAACTCAACCCATATCGTTCCGCAACCACCGTATTCACCTGTTCTGGCGCCGTGCGACTTTGGGCTGTTCAGCAAGCTCAAAAGACCGCTCCGGGGACACCGTTTTGATACGTTAGGGAGATTCAAGCCGCAGCGAAGACGGAACTGAAGGCCATACCGGAAACGATGCGTATCTCAAACACTAATGAATATTTTGATATGTAAATTTGGAATAGATGAACCTGAAAAAAAATAATTCTCCAAATCTGAGTACTGGATCCGCAGCCGGTCGCGAGAGCCAAAGCAATTAGCAACGTTCGCTAAAGTTGTGTGAAATTGAGGTTTGAAGTGATATGTTTTTGTTTTTGCAATTAATTCGCTCCAAAACACGTTCACGTTTATAAAGTTTTTAATTTTGAAGCACTTTAGTTCTCTGTTTTTATTAAAAACACACGACTTTTCCATCGGCTTTGACACACGAGTTTTCTCGCCTCTACGAATTTCTTTTGCTTTGACGTTCGAGTTTTCTGTGAGAGTCGTGTGTTGTGTTGTACTCAAACTGTTTTACGAATGATAACGAAGGCGCGATCGTGTGCACGTGAAATGAAATTTTGTCGGTGTGTGCAGGTGTCAGTGGGGGAAGTGATTCTTCTGAAGAGAGGAAAGAAAAACTTGTCTGCAAACAAAGAGGAAAGAGAAGCAGAGAAACATATAGTTTCGAGAGCGTAAGTTATTTATAAGTTATTTATGTGGTAAATTTGCTTCCCACATGGACGAGTACTCAGATTCTCATTGCTCGTCCATTTATTTATATGTCAACCAAATGTACACCACTAACTCAGCGGTGCGAACTTCGAACATTCTTCGAGGCCTATCAAGGTTTTACCGGGACGGGGATTTTACCGTGCTATGCAACTTGGTCCAAGATATCATTTCCGCCAGCCCAAATCCTCATTTCTAGCGATCGTCGCCATTTCCTAGTCTGCGGAGGAAGCTTACGGGAACCTCCATTTCTTTGGGTACGTTGGGGCAGTACTCCCCAAATAATGCAAGCATCCAAGAATAATCTTCTCAAGCAGCACTCCCCCTGCGGGGTGTCAACCAGCACTCTATGTGGGAAAATATGAATTGCCTTAGTATTACATGTCAACAAATACCTGCTACTCTTCTTGCAATTCTGGTTTTCTGTTCAGATTTTATATAATAATAAATAAGCTTCTAGAATACGAAGAGAATTCTCCATTCGAATTATGGATTATCCTCTATAGAATCCAATTCATGAATATTCGATTTAATCAATCTACAGTTGTTACGCAACGCCTTGAACATTAAAGAAGCAACATAATAACTCAAACTGAAAACGCAATAATAATAAATATTAAATGAGCTCATAACTCCAAAATCAATAAAATTGGTTATTGCTTTCACTATTTATAGCAATATGCTATTGCATTTTAGCTGATGAATTTACCAAAAATGAGTTCTATAATCAAATTTGATTTTATCCTACTTCAACCACCCAAGGATGAATAACCCACCAGAAAATTAAATGAACATATAATCATTCAGTAGCCACTGCACTTGGTTAATTAAATATGGCAAACATTAAAGCTATTAATACCGCTGAAGAATAATTCATTACACTCAACTAATAAAATGACTAAAACCACGCGCCAATAAAAGAAATAAAATCATTTTATTTAAAGACCAATGTTTCCATCTAGAGAATGTTAGCTGAACAATAATTATTTGTTTAGTTCGAATGGCGCGACAGTGAAATTATTCAGCTAAAATTGTTGATAATTAGATAGATTCAAATGCGGGTAACTTAGATGGACCTATTTTTTAATACAAAGCAGTATCTAATTTCGCATTAGGCAGCATATAATTATGCTATTAAATAATTATTTGGTCACAATGTAATAAAACGATTTTGCTACTATTCCAAATTGGATTTACTATGCCTCGAATCATATGTTTCGCGTATGTTATGTAACAATTTAGCATTTTCAATGTCATATTATTATATGAGTATGTATCTTAAAATGCCAACTGTTTCAGCATCTATCTAAGTATCTACAGAACATATTACAATTTCAATGAATTTCACCGTCGTTTGTCGCTACGGAATAAAGTATTGGAGCTGAACGACATAAATTAACAAACTGGGGAAAAACCAAACGACTCCCGTTCAGATCGAATATACAAATAAATGGCAGTAAAGCAACAAAATAGATATTTTTTATTTTGCATTTAATTTTATTCTTACATGGAACTAGAATTGACGTCGCGACGTTTCTCACTTCAAAGTGTGATTGAATTAGTTAGCAAAAAAAACCATCTTTAACTAACAACTGCACGTGAATAATTGGAATCGCACTACCATAAAGTGTAAAGTTGTCGTTCCGGTGGGCGTGTAAGGAAAATTTGTTGTAGTGAAAATATCAACGGTTCGCCGGGAAATGTGTAAAAATGCATGTGAGCACCATCATTAGAATCTTTATAGTGAAATGAGTCAATTATTTGCAATTCGTCATAGTTTGTAATTATTTATGGCAAAGTATATAAAGTTGAGTGTGTGCAGTGATTTTTAATTAGAATATGGCGAAAAAGCGAGAATTTCTTCGAAGCTTGCAATAGAATATTTTGTAGCAGACAGGAAAATTTTGCCAAGGCCATGGGGAAGTACAATCCAGAGGAAGAAAAATTACGGCAGGATGATGAACAAACTGTTTCTGGTAAGTCGATTTAATTAGTATATAATGTTGAGAAACAAGATGTTGTATAAAATATACCAAACGTTTCTATAATTTAACTTAATTAAAATGCTATTAAGTTGGCATATTTATTCTATTAATTTTAGTCACATCGAAACTTTCCTGAAACGAAATTAAATCCACTTTCATATGAAGCAAATATTTGCCATTAATATGAATTTTGACCACAAATTCAATTAAATTTCACGAAAGCTCAAAATATTCATTTTGATATATCTACCATGCAAATTACAAACTAGGAAAAGCTATTTCATATTACCATGCATGTTATCTACGATTCACCCATACAAAAAAAAACCGGCACATGTAGATAGTGCAATTTATGAAAATCTGTATCATTTCAATTAGCGACTCAAATTAGAAGAGGCGGTAACGCTTTATGTGGTAAAATACATAGTGTACGATTTGTGGTCGAACCTTTGATGTTATTGTGCAATTTGATTCGTACGAGAACATCAAGCAAATTTATTCGCATGAAAAATAAATCTGCATAATTGTTTCAAAAAATCTACACAAACGCACTAAAGAATTTGTAAATTTTGGTGTTGACTATTCATACATACTCGATTTGAAATTCAATTTAGGAAGTGATTAGGACATTTAGGCCTAATGGTGATTCCGCATAAGGCTCTAATGCCGAACTTAGCATATTAACCCGTCAATTACTAAACTGGAAAGCTTTAGGCGTTGATGGTGTTTTCTGCATTAGGGCGTAATGGGTACTGGATGGAGTTTTAACAAATAGTTCCTAATTTAGGAACTGATCGGGTTTTCTTAAGCAGTTCCTAATTCAAGCAACAAAATTGACTCATTAGTGAAAATATCTTTTCGATAAATCCTTCCTGCGGGATCCTTTAAAAACTAAATTTTAACAAAATAAAAACAAACAAGCCACACTTAAACGAACCAGAAAAAGTAACAATATTGACAATATTAATTGGAAATATTCAAATATTTTATTACATATCAGGGTTTAACAGCTTGTCGGGGTGACCTTTTCTTTTAAGGACCTACTTAAGTCGACTTGGCATGGAGTGAACCAATTTGGCTATGGCCTGCCTAGTAATTTTGCCCCATTCATTAACGATGACATTTTTCTGTATTTCCTTCGAGGATATGGTGTGCTGACGGATCCTGCGCTCCAACAAGTATCATAAATGCTCAATGGAATTAAGGTCTGAGGATTGAGGAAGTGTACGCAGTTGATGTTTTGTGTTGTAGAGCAACCAAAGCCTCACATTGTGTGCTGTGTGCTTGGGATCATTCTCTTACTGGAACCAGAAATCGTCACCAAGCCTCAACTGCGGAACGCTTTGCATCGAATTCACCTTCAAAATATTAACGTAACCGTATTGATTCTTAGTTGATATAAACATAAATTGGCCAACTCCTTCTGCCGCCATACACCCCCAGACCATCACACCACCTCCACCTACCTTTAATGCCAAATATTCAAAATTTGTGTTCGTCAGAGAATAGGACCTGTTCACAAAACTGTGGTGGCTTGTTTATATATTTTTTTGCGGAATCCACACCTGTCTTCCTGTTCACTTCCAAAATGTATGGCTTCTTGCGTACTATGCGTGAGCGATATCCATCTCTCTTTAGTATTTTTCGTATGGTATGTTCGTGGAGAACCTTGCCAAAATAGTCTTTTATATTTGCAACAATTTTGGGAAGCAGTTACTCGAGAATTCTTTTTAACTGCCTGCAAAACGTTTATTTCTTCGCGTTCAGTCAGTATGAAGGGTCAAACACAACGAACATAATCGAACCAGTTGTATTAAATGCTTTCCCCACAAACTGGACAGAGGAATGTGTCCTGCCTACTATTTCACCAATTTCGCGGTAAGTTTTCCCTTCAGTCTTAAGTTTCAGCATAATTTTCCTCTCCTCAGCACTGATTTCACAAATTTTGGACACCATGATGTATTCTAGGGCCTAAAAAATTAAAAAAAAACTGCATTCTCTTTTAAACCTATCACAACTTAAAGTAAAACTATTATCGGACCTTAAAAATTAATATGCACCTGCATGTGTCATCGCATAACACGGGGAATCCCCCGGTTTGTTCTGTACGGATACTTTTTCTGGTCTATTGTGTTGCCATAAATTGATTTTGTTTGAGTTTCAAGTCTTTTTAAATAGTAAATATTATGTAGCATACTGGGAATCATGCAGAAGTGTAGATTTTATGATATTATAAAAGAATGAATTTAAATTAAGTGGATATATGTATCTTTTTGAACAATGACAACTTTGTTATCTTGCATGTACGGATACTTTTTCTGGCAAGTGTATATAAACTCTACAACACGGCTATTGTGCAAATGATATGCAGTGAAATTAGTGCATTAGGTCCCATTAAGCACGCATTTTCTGTGCAACCACAAGTTTTTTTTTTCTTCAAAAAATAGAGTTTTATCTCGATTTTCGCAACAAAAATTTTTCTATTTAGGCATTTCGAGATTAGGACCTATTGGACCCTAATTCCCTGTAAACTTGATCTGTTTAAGCTTTAGTTGAGAAAACTCCATTAGGCTACAGTGCGGAAATTGCATCAGCACACAAAGTTGCTCTGTTTAGGAATTGCTGGAGTAATGCACTAGAACCTAATGGGCAATCTGGATTAGGCCGAATAACTTCCTAAATTGAGCTTCTGGTTGGGTATCTAAAGTAAAGGCCTTCTGATTTTCCGCATAATTTCAAGTTCTTACCAAGAAATTCAGTGTCGCCTCGATTTCATGCAACAAACATTTATCTTTTCAAGCATTTCTGCCTTAGGGCCTAATGAGACGCTAATACGAAAAGGTTAAACTTGTTTTGTTCAGAATTTCCTTAGAAAAACTGCATCAGGTTTTGATGCAAAAACTCCCAGTCGACCCTAAAGTTGTTCTGTTTAAGAATGGATAGATTTATGTCCATTTTGGGATGTTTAATCACTTCCTGAACTAGATTTCATCTTGGATGCCTATCCAAGATGAAATCTATGTAGTTCATGCTGGCAGTTCGTCCTCATTAGGCACGCATTAGGCAATGCGTTATTTAGAAATACTGGATTATGTTCCCATTAGGCCCGTAAAAGGAGTTCCGAAATTCGAAAAAAGTGAGTAATTTTTAATCTCACATCCACTTGGAAAATCTTAATTATAATTACAAAGTTCCTTAAGTGGGACATGACTAATTAGGTTCACATTAGGCGATGCTTAACTTAGGAGTACTGCATTAAGCTTGTCTTTTTAGAAAAACGTAAGGAGTTCCTAAACTCCACCTAACTTTGATCATAACATGTTGGGCATTCCCCAAACTTTCCGCATTAGAACAAAATAAGGAATTTCTCGAATTGGTTAGGTTCAGCATGTTTAATTAGGTCCTGGTTAGGCAGTGCCTAGCTTAAGCGTACCGTATTAGATTTCCATCAAGCCCGAATTAAGCATGCCTAACATATGCATACCACACTATTTCCATGCTGCGTGCTTATGCTTGTTTGGGCGTCTTCTTCTTCTTCTTCGTTGCACTACAGCCCCTTTCAGGCCTTCGCTTCCTGCAACAAGTGCCTCCAACTGTCTCGGTGCATTGACCGCGTCCTTGAATTTTGAAATCCAAGCAGCGATGAACTATCTTCGTTGACCGAGTCAGATCAGCGTTTCCTCAGTTTCCCCACTGGTCTCTGCCCTTTAACTCCTTTTTTGAGTATCCGTTGTTTCTTCCATACGATTCATGTGCCTAGCCTATTGCAGCTTTCGCAGTTTTACAATCGGTGAGATCTACAGCTCGTCAAAAATTTCATACAGCTCATGTTTGTATCGAATTCACCATTGGTCTCCGCCTCGTTCCGATGATTCGGCCCAAAGACCCGTCGCCCAAAGACGTTCAATATGTTTGCGGATGCATAGGCTAGGGTCCATGTTTGGCACCCATAGCATGACACTGGTTTTATCACAGATTTGTATGCTTGGAGTTTTGTTTTCCTGTGTATGCAACTGGTCTTCAAGATCGTCAAAAATAAATAAAATATTGTATTTGCGAGCCCGTTGGCAGGAATGTAGCTCTGTCTATCCATCTTGTTTTTTAGTCAGATTCAACTTCGCTATGTTTGTGCTCTTTGGCTAAGCTTCAGCAAATCAGTGACAAGGCTTAGATGCTCTATTCATAAGCTACTTACTTCTAATAAATTTTCTGTTTTTTCTATTTCTTAAATTTCAATGTTTATATTCTGAGAAAAACTGAGTAACAAGCTATTTTTCCTTGAAAAGCCATTGATTTGTTGAGCGTGAAGACGCGTCTCCATTCCTTTGAGTCATCTTCAGGCTCTAAAGGATGTGTGGAAGGAAATGACTTTATACGGGTGTAGGATGGGTTAAGCAGGTAGGCCTTATGTTACGCCAGGTAGAGGGATATTAGTTTTTTGGATTGTTGGATGTCCCTTTGTTCTGTTTCATCTCGCGTCCATTTGAATCGGAGCGTATGGTCTAGTACTGAAAAAATTGAGTCGGAATTTGTAATAAGCTGCTCGTTGATAATGTTACCGTTTGCCTCTCTATGTTTATATATTTCGAGTCTTTCTAGGATATTAAGCCTCAGCCCTTGGCTTTGTTTGGATAACAATGTCATATTGTTTGTCATAGCATCAGGTTTGTGGACGTGGCTTTGTAGCTGCGTTAGGTAGTTGGAGTCTGCCTTGTTGTGTAAGAAGAATCGTAAGAGCTCTTTGTATCTTGTCGTTGGTTTCTGTGTTATCCTTTCTATGTATACCATCTTGCAGTCCTTGCATGACAGATTGTATGTGCCGCTGTTCTCGTAAATTGATGTGTCATTCAGTTTTGGTCTCAGTTTGTTTCCAATGTTGTTGCAAGTTTCGAATGGAGTTTGCGGTTTGTGTTACTTAAAGAAGTTTGATAGTCCGTACATCTATGCTAACGAAATCCACGGCTGAATGTTCTTTTACATTGTTTTTACCATAAAATAAGTTTGTCAATGTCACGTTGCATGTATTCGTTATTACAAGCTATTCTGTAAATGTTGTTTAGTTAGTTAGTATAAGTCATGGGGATGGAGTGGAGTTTCTGTACTGTTGATCTTCCTCAAGAAATAAAAGCTGCTTTCAAAACTTACAACATTGGAAACAAACTGAAACCAAAACTGAATGACACATCAATATACGAGAACAGTGGCATATACAAGCTTTCATCTAATGACTGCGACATGATATACCAAGAAAGAAAAACAAAACAAAGTAGACGCTAAATACAAAACCACACACGCACATGCCTGACGCTATGATGAACTTTATGACATTGTTACACAAACAAACCAAAGGACCAAGGCTTGATATTTTGGAAAGATTTGAAATTTATATACATCGAAAAACAGACATTAAGATTATCAATGAGCAACGGATTACAAATCCGACGCAATTTCCACATTACTAGACCGTGCCATCTGACGAAAAGTTGAAGCAAACGAAACAGAACAAACGTGCTTACAAGATGCCAAAAAACTAATATCTTTGCGTGGCCGAACCCAGGGCCTACCTGTTTAACCCATCCTGCAACTGTATAAAGTCGTTTCTTTCCACTCATCCTGCAGATCCTGAAGATGACTCATAGGAGTCAAAACGCGTCTACTCACTAACAAACGAAGGCCGGATGGGTTTTCAAGAAAAAAGGGAATTGGCTTGCGGATACCAAATCAACAAAATGATTGCCAACAAGCTGTTTGCTTTCAAATACCATTTTCATAGTCGAATTTCACAGAAATCGAAAACTTACATTTCTTTTCTAGGATTTTGTAAAAATAAATTACAATACCTTATTAAAATTCATACCTGTCCTTCCATCCATCAGTGTATCACAGCAAGCTTTCTCAGAAACTATAGAAGCTAGAATAATGAAACTTTGTAAACAGGCCAAAACTTGTTAGTTAATCAAACTTTATAGTGAAAAAAAATTGAAAGGATTTTAAGGGGATTTCCCGTTTGATATTTTTTTCACCAAAGGTACGATCTTATAGCATCAGATGAGAACTTATAACATCAGTTCTCAAAATTGCAATATCGATAAAAATCTGAACAAATATTGTTGGCGCCGGTGGACGCAAAGGCAAATTTTTCGTAGGTAACCTTATTTTGAAAAGAAAATAATCATTTTGTAGGCTGCCATTTTGAATGTCAAATAATATTTAAGTAAAATGGTCTGTTGTATAAATATTTCCACATTTCAAATGCTTCCATGAGAAATAATCGACATTTCAGTTCCTATTCAAAAAGTGAATCGCACTTATTTTCTGAACTTTGGGGGCCGAAATATCAAAATCTGTTGAAAAACATGGCCGCTAAAGGGCCGTGAAAAGCTGGAAAAATCCTTTATTTGAACCGCCGCCGTTTTGAAACTTGCATATGGATGATCACCAAAATGATAAAACCTTTAGATATGATCGTTTTCAACCTTAAAAACAAGTTTCGTACACATTGAAATTAAATTGTGACATTTCTTTTTTTAATACTTGTCCTCCAGGTATTTAAAATTGTTCTTTAGATACTTATAGTTTTCAGGAAACTGCCAAGTTTCATGAGCATCGGTTGAAAAGTTTGGTCACAACTAAGACAGCAAATTTTTGCATGCTTTTCAACATTTGAACAGCCACTATTTTTTTACAGGCGGTTCAACTTTGGATTTTTTATTGTCAAATTTATCTCAATGAACCTCTATACCAAATTTCGTCCAAATTGGGGCTATACTCAGGTAAGAACAGAAATCACGACTTTTCACCCAGAATGGCCGCCATTTTGTTTCCCTCGAATGATTTAGCTGATTACAAATTTCGTTGTATCTCATATAAATATATATATATATATATATATATATATATATATATATATATATACTCGTATATATACACATACTCAAAAAAGTCTGCGTACACTTGCTGGCCGTAGCAAATATATCAATATAAAAACCGTTGCCATTTGTTTATAACTTAAAATCTTTTCTTTATTATATTCATTAAACTATATGGTACATAAATATGTAACTGATCACTCGTTCGCTGTTTAGAATAACCAAAATAAAAAAGTTTCTTCCAAAAAGTCATGAAAATCCTTCAAAAAAAGTCTGCATCACCTGAAAAAATTTATTCATTTTATTTGAAAACCACTATATTAGCTTTCAGATTTTGAACCTTAATATCTAGTAGCATAGCCTTTCCTATAAATGACTTCCTTTAGCCTATTTTGCATGGATTGAGAAAGTCTTGATGTTTCTTCGGCCGTTATTTTGTTCCACTCGTTCAAAATAACATTTTTTAATGACTCTTTGCTAGTTATGTCATGCTCTCGAATTTTTTTCAAGTAAATCCCACAAATGCTCAATTGGGTTTAAATCTGGTGATTGAGGAGGTGTACCTAAGAGTTGTGGGACGTTGTAGGCCAACCAAACCCTATTTATTTCAGCTGAATGTTTGGGGTCATTATCGTGCTGAAAGAAAAATGCGTTCCCCAGCCGCAATTTCTCAGCACTTTGCTTAATATTTTTTTAAATATTAAGGTACCCGTATTTACCCATTGTAGATTCTATGAAAACGAGTTGCCCCACTCCACTGGCTGCCATACACCCCCAAACCATCACACCGCCACCACCATGCTTTACAGTGGGAATCAAATTTTCTTTATTGAATTCTGTCGAGCGTTTTCTCCATACTAATTTGCGTCCTTTTATCCAAAATATACAAAACTTACTTTCGTCCGAAAAAAAACGCTTTTCCAAAATTCTTTTCGCATATTTACATAATTTTTGGCGAACTCCACTCTCTTCCGGCGATTCCGTTCCGATATGAACGGCTTTTTACGTGCGACTCGACCATGGTAACCGCCTTTTCTGAGAATTGTGCGCACTGTTTTATTGCTTATTGTTTTATTGTATTTCTTTCTTCTATCCTGTGCAATTTGGAACGCGGTTAATCGGAGATTTTGTTTCACAGCATTAATAATACTCCTACGCTCACGTGCTGTAAGTTTGGGAGGACGTCCTGACCGATGCCGTTAAATAATCAAACCGCTTTCTTTGTAATTAGCAACAACCCTTTGGACCGGACTTTACTGTCACGCAGAACAATGAAAAAATGAAGGCATCAACATTGCACATTTCGGGGAATCCCCGAATTTTGTGATGTGTACGCAGACTTTTTTGGGGCTGCTCACAGACTTCCAAGTAAAGAAATTACTATATATTCGATAATTTTGGGAATTTTTTAAACAAACCTGCTTCAATACATTTCTTGCAGTTTAGGCTCTTTTATCGAAATGATTAAATCAAGATCACATTATTGATTCATACGATTCCAACATAATTCAGTTTGTACTAATGAGATGTACGCAGACTTTTTTGAGTATGTGTATGTATACATAGATGCATATGTATATATATATATATATATATATATATATATATATATATATATATATATATATATATATATATATATATATATATATATTTATATATATACATATATATATATATATATATATATATATATATATATATACATTATATATATATATATATATATATACATTGTATATATATATATATATATATATATATATATATATATATATATATATGTATATATATATATATATATATATATATACATATGTATATAAGAATATTATTTTACATTTGGGGGTCAACGTATCCGGGGTGCACAAAGTGCTTAGTGAAAAGTACAGTTGTTATGTCGAAAACTAGACGAACGCTGGCAAGAAAACCCATACAATCAGAAAAAGCCTTGAGTGAATCCAGTAGTGTATGTAGTGGGGCAACGGAAAACAAGTTGGTAACGATTGCGCAGAACAATAAAGTCTTGACGAAAAATGAAACCACTTATTCAATTGATTGCATTAAAAGTAGAATTAGACGAAAGATGTGAGATTCTAGTAAAATTTCTTTAGACAATTTCAAAAAGGTTTTAAATGATTTTGATGGTAGTTCAATACCGGTAAGAAAGTGGTTCGAGGTCTACGAGTGTAACGCAAATGCATATAACCTCACAAACAGAAATACGTCCAAGCGCGAGGCAAAATTCGTTGTGCTGCAAGTCTGTTTTCAGAAACCGAAGGTGTGAGTATTTTCGTGGAATTAAAAAACAAATTGATAGCAGAATTTTTTTCTTTGTTAACAGTGCAAACGTTCATCAAAAGTAGCGCGAGCGAATAAAAAACAAAAGTGAGTCGTTTCACGGGTATATACTACACATGAAAAGGATAGCAGCCATGGAAAATGTGGGACACGCTGCAGCAATTTGTCATATAGAAACGGCTTGCAAACCGAGTTTAAATGTGCTGTATACCAATGTTAAACCTATAAAGAACTTAGGGCCAAATATGAAATTTATGAGCTTGTCAAGGAATGCGACTGTGACTAACACCAATACGCAAAGGGAGTTTGAGAAAAAAAGGAGTTTTGTTTTAATTGTAGCCTAGCAGAACTTAAAAGAAAAGATTGTACGTCATAGACAAAATATTTTAACTGTAACAAAAACGGACACATGTCGCGTAGCTGTCCTAAAAAGGGCAAATAGTGCATGCAATTGTAAACAAGAATCGCTTTAAAGCAAAAGAGATGAATAGTATAAGCATTAAATGTTTCATCGACACTGGGTCGGGTGTATCAATTGTTAATGAGCGCGTCGCTTAAGAACTGAACATTGAAATTTTTAAGACCATGTCTACATTGCGTGGTCTTGAGAATACGAATACGAAACCGGTTGAATTTTTTATAACCTGCGTGAAATTCGATAATTGCACGCTAAGCATAGGTTCTTGGTAGTTTCCAACAATGTTACAGGCTGCAATGTACTCATAAGGAACGAATCTATTCGGAAATTTCGTTTATTTACTGACAAGAATGGATTCCTGTTTAAGATGCGAATTCAAGCAGATTACGAACATGCTGACGATTTTTCATTAGACGTGTACACTATTTTTGAGGTCGCAACTGTCATCTCCGCTCAACCGCAATACAGCGTTATTCAACTGATTCAAAACAGTTACTACGTATAAAGAATGTCCGATTAAACTGAACATTCTTCTGGATGGAGTAGCAAAACTGTTTCATCATTTACCAAGCCGCTTATATGCAGATGAAGTTGAAGCTGTCAAAAACCAAGTTGATGAATGGTTGCAACAGGGTATCATACAGAAGTCAACATCTCATGTAGTAAGCAGAGTGGTTCTCGCTAAGAAAAAGTATCAGCATTGACTACAGGAAACTGACTAGTATGATAGTGGTGGACCGTTAAACTGTGCCGATGGCTGAGGACATCTTAGAAAAATTGCCATCAGCCAAGTTTTACACTGTTTTGGATCTTCGATAACGGATTTTTCATGTTCCTGCGCAAGAGGACAGGAAATTATATACAACGTTTGTCACACGAGAAGGATTTTTTGAATTTAACAAAGCACAGTTTGGTTTCCGGAATTCACCAGCTGCCTTTATACGTTTTGTGAAGCATAGCTTTCAAAAGCTGATCAGCAAAGACATTATGCAACTGCACATGGACGATATCGTCATGCGTGCTATTACGCCATCAAGCCTGCCTCAGAATTAAATGGACGAAAAGCGATTTCCAACAAACACTTATAAGATGCTAACATCTGGCCAGGCAAAGAAAAGACAGCAGCTGTCAATCGATTCTGTACACCGAAAAGCGTTAAGGCCGTTCAAGCATTTCTGGGGCTCACTGGGTTTTATAGGAAATTTATCCCTGGATATGTATAGGTAGCACGTCCGCTTATGAATTTATTAAAAAAGGATGTCAGTTTCAACATTGATCCAGCAGAATTGATTTCAATACAGCAGCTGAAGAATTTGTTGACGAGTAAACCGGTGTTGCGTATTTATGATATAAATACGACTACCAAGCTGCATACCGATTTGTCCAACGTGGGATACGGTGCAATATCATTACAGATGTTTGAAGGAAAACATCATCCTGTCTATTTTTGGAGGAAGAAAGCGTCAGAAGCTGAATCAAGGCAGCATAGTTAAAGCAGCATATTTAGCACTGGAAAAATTTCGACACTATCTTCTAGCTTAAAGCAGACTACGAAAAAGCAGGATTTTCCAAGATTAGTCACACAATAGATCCTCTTTCTTTAGGATTTCCATTACGAAGTAGAAAATCGTTCAGCCATTAAGATGAAGCATGTCGACTACCTAAGCTGTTACCAAAAGTCGTACTTATTAGTATCATGGTGATGATCATATTAAAGCTGCCATCGAGATATTCAAGGAGCGTCCATATGAGAGTTTCAAGTTGAAAGGAGGACTGCTGTAAAAATCTGAAGTTGATGGAGAAACACTTGATTCAGAAATTTCACGAAGTGGGCCGCTTCTTGACAACAAAAACGATTCATGCCATCCAACAGCAGTATTGAATTCCACATCTGCAGGCTAGATTGACAAAATTTATCGCAAATTGTATCAAATACTCGTAAATCCTACACTGCATTGAGAAAGGAAATACGTAACGAAATCCATAAGCCAAGAAGATATTATTAAAATGCTGAGTGAATGGACAAACGTATTTGGTTTTCTTAGTCGCATACTAACGAATAGAGGAGCTGCATTTATAGCGAATGCTTTTGGAGAGTTCCTGGACACAAACTAGGTCAAACATTTATGGTCCACTATAGGAGTAGCCGGAGAAACGGGCAAATTGAGAACATTAACCGATAGATTATGTCTGTGATCGTGATCAGCTGACGAACCCGCTAAGTGGTTCAAATACGTTCCGCCGTTGCAAAAGGCTCTTAATGCGCACATTAACGGCTCAACTAAGTTTTCACTGTTTTAAATTATGTTTGGTACAAAGATATTCAACGAGAAACTATTTCTTGAGTTACTGTATCAAGATTTAGTTTCGCAGTTCGAAGAGGAGCGTCAGAAGTTACGTCAACATGCTAAACAAAACATAGAAAAGGCATGACAAGTTTACAAGCGCAATTATGATCGAAAGTGTCGCAGCAAGTTCGGTTATAAGGTTGGTGATCTTGTAGTAACTAAACAGACACAATTTGTAGCAGGCCGTAAGCTAGCAGGCAAGTTTCTGGGTTCTTATGAGGTTGTTAAGGTCAATCGTAACGGTCGCTATGATGTTAAGAAAGCGGAAACAAACGCCATCGTAGAAAGCGAGGAACTGTTATCATCCGCTAAGATGGATGATGATCAGGAGAGCCGAATGTAAGGTAACATAGCACATCGAGACGATCACCCTATACATCAATCGTCTCGTACACATATCATCGAACCTAGGCCGGAGTCAGTCAGTCATCTATCGTCAGTCGTGCTGCTGATCGCTGTTGGATACATCCGCCGTTTATATCAGCTGTAATTTGTAAATAAACCTCCCATTCTGGGTAGACCAAGATAACGTTTATTTGGAATATGAATAAACGCATTATGTTACATAAGCATAATATTTTATATATATATATATATATATATATATATATATATATGTATATATATATATATATATATATATATATATATATATGTATATATATATATATATATATATATATATATATATATATATATATATCTATATATCTATGTATATATATATATATATATATATATATATATATATATATATATATATATATATATATATATATCTATATATATATATATATATATATATATACATATATATATATATATATATATATATATATATATATATTGTTACATGTACGAATAATTCTGCGAGCTACTGTCGCAATTGTTTTCACAACCATTAAGAACATCATTAAACGAATGTACTCGAAAACCCGCCAAGCATGATCAACATCTGAAAGTGACGTCACTGCCTATTCATTAAGCTGCTCGAATATTCCAGCTAATTCGCCAATGTACGAGAAATGGATTGAATGACTAGAGACCCTATATAAAGGCGAGCTGAATGAATGGGGGGATTCATTACAACCGCGATAGTAAAAACTGCGATAGAGTGAAGCGCGAGGTAAAGGCGATATTGATATACATATATATATAAATATATATACATATATATATAAATATATATTTATATATATATGTATATATATATACATATATATATAAACATATATTTATATATATATGTATATATTTATATATATATATATATATATATATATATATATACATATACATTTATACATATATATATATATATATATATATATATATATATATATATATACAATATATATGTGTATATAAAATAGGCAAATTTCTCTTGAGAAATCATGGAAGTAATTCTTTGTGAGTACAGCAACGACAAATACCTCTGAAGTCGAAATTCATTGTACCTTCTTCATAATTGTAAAATTTGAGAATTTCAAATTTTTGGCGGATATGTACCTTTAAATTCAATGCAACACAATATCGAGTTGATTCAATACAAGGTTGCTCCAGCCTGTAATTTTTATTGGAATCTAACTTTATTCAGTGAAGTTGAAGCCGTAGCGATTTTTGAACTATATGGGGTCCCGACCTACCCAAATGCTGTATCATTCATTGGATCTTCGTGGGAACTTCAGGAAAGATGATTAACTTAAATTTTTGGATATTTTATACACTAAAAGATATTTGATACACTGCAATAAAATAGCGGCCGCCTACATTGAATCGAAGGATGATTTCCTTTGTACATATTATTAGACTTCTAGATTATAGCAGTATTTCTTGCATTTTTTTATTAGTTACGTAACGTGAATGTCTACGAAACCCTTCTGACAGGGTTTTAGTTTTGTCTACTGGACTTTTTAAACGACTTTCAAAGGAAAGAAGGTTATCAATTCATCTGGTAAATTTTATTTTTTTGCTTTTTTTAATCATGTTCACGCATAACCTTTGAAAGGAAATAGATAGAAGAGTCCTGTTTCCGGCAAATAATACTTTCTTCCTACTAAGTTTAATGGTTTTCTACGTCTCAAACGGTCGAGCCTTCCTGAAGGAAATCTGAACCGACCTCTCATCGGTTCTAGACGTGAAGACTTGGAACGTGACAACGGACTGTGGCTACTGGCGGGCTAGCTAGTTCGGAGAGGAGTTCCGGTTGCGGGTCTTGTGCGAGCAGACTAAGTCCGAAATACAAAAACTCAGCCAACGGTTCAAATGCCCGATTTAAAACTCGTCGAACAACTTCCATCGACTCTATTCTCAGTTACGTCTCTTCATCCCGGATAAAAGAAACAAAAATAAACGCTGAAACAATACGCGCTCCCGAATATAACCGATGCGGTCCCCGAAATACTCTACTCGAATTCAAAACCGAAAAAAATCTGCTCGAATAAAAACACGCGAATTCAAAATATGGCACCGCGTACCGACCGATATTTTCCAATGAATAGTTCTTATAATTTTTCTATTCTTACTATTAAGGAATGATTAAGGAATACGTTTAGACGGGTTCACATATCTTATTGAAGTAACGTTTTATTATATTTTGTGATTATACATATATGCTTTAGATGTATCCAGGTATAGCTATTCTTACGTGTTGTATAATTTTAAGGTATGGGCACATATGCAGATATAGTTTGGTACCATTAATTCTTAGCATTTATACATGCAGAAAACAAATAACGAAAATTTTGTATATAATCGACAGTATTGCGTATTATGCTTTCTCAATTCCTAGCTTATGCTGAAAAATAATTTCTCTTTTCTCAGTTCCCCCTCTCTTCTCTATATCATTTAGGTTAGTTAACGTGATACACACACACAAGCTTGTATTTGCCAGGGATAGTTTCATTTTTATCTAATCTAAGGTTCTTATGAATTTTCTTTTTATTAAAAATAAAATAAATTACAATTGGTATATTTTCGGGTATTCTTTTTTTGCCTAACGGTTTGGGGGAGGTGTTATACTACTAAACAAATATTGGAACTTCTTCATGGCTTATGAAGCGTTAGGAAAGTAATATCTTTTATTGGTTAACTTAACATAATTTTTTTAAGATTTAAGATTTTTATATAGGTAGTTGTTATGAGCCTCACTTAATTCGTTGTCGATGCTACTTTCACTTAAATTTTTCATTTAAAAAAAAATTAATTGGAAGTTAAAGCAAAATATCATCGAAGTAAAGGGATAGAGATCTTCTAACTTATCGGTAGAGAAATTAGAAGACGCCCCTACTGGTTCCCGAAAGGTAAGTTGAGGAAAATCGGAAAATAAATTATTTCTTGGAGTGGCATTAGAAAGCAAATCGGGCACTGTAAGACATTAATGATACATGGTCAATGCATATCGAATAACGATGCCATAATTCTTAATTCTTACTATTCTCGTATGTAAACTGAGGTTCTTCATCGAAAAGTTTATTTCTACGAAATACAATACATTCAATACACCTAGTAGCACTTGTTCAAATTAAACACTATTCCTTAAATTGTCATAAAAATCGGAAAAAATAAGAATTTGAAAGCCGATTTGAACTTTGTACTCGTATCAACCATCAACACTTGTTATTATTGTTATAATTGCATACAATTGAAATGGCTATAACTCACTTGATTATGATTCGATTTCCCTAAGGTTTTATGAGCATAATGATCTTATATTAACCTAGCTGCTACTGTTTTGATTTTGTGAGGGAAAGCGTTAAATTGACAAATCATACTATTATTAAATAAGTTAAGTGAATATCGATTTTTGAGGCATTTGATGCCCTTCTACTCATGAAGACCCACCGCCGTAATTTTATTCATATTTTATGGCTCAAGCGTGTCCAATCCTCGGAGGTGGCTAGACAGAAAATGTTCGTACATTTTGCCTCTCTCTGGACCCTCTGACGTGTAAAATTAGTTTTGTATCTCAGATTCTAAAAGTTCTAATTAAGACCTTTCATTTGATACCCTACTCGACTACCTTTGATAAAACAAAAATACTTAAGGGCTGCTTCGTTATGAGACGGGACACCCTTTAAAACATTTCGAAATGTTTGATAAGACTTAAAACTTTTCCAGAAAGCTTGAGCTTTTAGCTGCTAACGTTTCTGGGGAAACTTGCTGTGATGCAAGGACAGAAGGATGGACTAACGGACAGACAAGACGCGAAACTAGGGTCGTTGTTAAAACAAATTTGACAAAGCCCGAAAAAACTATTCAAGATTAGAAAGTCACTACGTTAGATGTTTTTTAAAGAGAAAATAAGGTGTGGAAAACGATCCAAGCTGAAGTTCATCATGTTTTCTTAGAATCCTAAGTATAGGAGAAAGGAAATACACTTCACTACGCGCAAATGAAATGTCAAAACAAGAGAAGCTCTTGTGGGTTGAACAACATCTCTGAGAGGAATTATTGGTATATATATGCATATATATTTGTAATTAAATAAAATTCAAACTTGAAACCCTCGCAATATACTTGACTATGCCCGCGAGTATTCCGTGTAACTAACCTCAATACTCTCGTTAGAAAAGCCAACTGTATGAATATCAAACGCTTTTCATTGCCTTTAAAGCCAACATTCACATTTCAACTCACAAAATGTTTGCACAGACTTTTCCATGAAATGAAATTTATATACATACATACATACGAACCTTTGGATTGTGTGAATATCTAAAGAAAATATAAAATTTCTTAGATGTTTGTATCTAGAGATTTTTTACGCAGCCCAACATTATGCTCCACATGTAGGATATGTAAGAGGATACGAAGAAACGTATGTAGCTTCTTAAATTGACTAGATGAAACTCAAAGTAGGACGTACAAGTAGGTAAGCAAACAGTTGTATCTTATTTTCCCCCGTGGCCTATACAGGTGGAGTGCACAATGGCATATTCTGTTATAACGTGAGGCGTCTATACTCGTATGGATATATTTATACGTATTCTTTGAGACGCCTAAATTTCAGGTAGCATACAGAAGTTATTGTATTGCCTTTCGTTGCAGAATAAATGTAGGTACATATCTACATAAATAAACATAAGAAGGCTTTCCTGATGAAAAAAGATGATATTTTGATTTCGAAATAAACAAACATTCCCGACATTGAGTTATATTCATTCATTCGCGTGGTGGGAAAACAAATACTGAAATTTGATATTTATTAGGTAGCATATGAATGAATGTAAAATAATGGCACTGCGCCTATTTATTGTTGTATGTCAAGTCAATCAATCAAATTTAAATCGGAAATATCTGATTTGTAACGATCCTTCGATTGGCGATGAAACACAGATCAAATTGTTATTTGCATTTATATTGCTAGGTGGGAACATCGTGAGCAATTGTTGATAGATTCCGAAAGATTTTGTGTGCAGTTGATATGCTTTTGCTTTATATGACTTATTGGATAAGATAAGACAGTTTGACTTCAGAAATTTTCAAAATGTATTCGAGAATGAAAAGATAACATTTTTACAGCCACGAATTTTGACAATAATTGATCGTCTTGCGGTGTGCATTGATGTCTAGTAATTATATTGTAGATGACAAGATTGAGAAAATACTCGTATCTTCTATTCAGATTATGGAGGCGTTGCTAATTGGTTCTGCCGAACGTTGTATGGAAAAATATTGCAAAATTAATAGCTCATAATATACTATAAATGTTTGTATTACGTGCGGTGAGGGATATGGTAAAAAAATAGTAAATGTTGAATTAATGGATCATCACTGAACCAATTATCATAATGCAAGTATCTCCGAAAAGAAGTTTGCAATCGGCTGTGTCAACTAAAGGGTGTCCCAATTCAAGTTACCTATGCCGACTATATAGTAAATAAGACAGCATATGATAGATTACAGATATGAATCGCTTAAGCACCACACAAAACGTCTAAATTGTACAGTTGTTCTACAGCAATACCAAGTCAGTTAGAATTGTGTTCTAGTCTTTTACTTGATTCTTTGTAGCACTGCAGCCCCTTTCGGGCCTTCGCTTAGAGATAGTTAGTGTATCTCATTTTCATGACCGTATTGATTTTTTCGAAAGTTAGTTTGGTCAGTATCATGCTCCCGTGTGCTTGCTCAGCTATGATCTGATCAAATCAGTACATACATATCAACACTGAGTGAACACTCGTAGTCTGTCCGAAAAATCCCCTGAACTAAATCACGTTGCTCCCAACGAGACTTGAACCTGGGACCTATATATATATATATATATATATATATATATATATATATATATATATATATATATATATATATATATATATATATATATATATATATATATATATATATATATATATATATACAGGGTGAGCTGCCAAAATCCGGACAAAATTCCATTTTAATTTCCCCCATTCTATAAGGCTTGGAGGGGTCGCAATTCGCGTACAAATAATTTAACATATGTTTTGAACATTCGTAACCTCGAAAAAGTCGCAATGTTGAAGCCAAGTGCAGAGTATAATCGTAGAGCAACGACTATTGAAAGTGTTCGCGCTGGGCGCTCAGCCACAGAAATCATTCAATGCTTCGGCTACCCAAGATTGACTGTGTATGCAGTTTTTGCGAAACATAATGAATCGGAGAAGTCAAATAAAGATTCCGCGACACCAGCAAGGAAACTCCACTCCAAGGAACGCGTTGTCAGGACCCCCAAAATCATTAAACGGGCTCAGGAATTGATTTTGGAGGATCCGAGCCAGTCAATCTGAAAATTGTCGTCACTTGTCGGTGTAAATGAGAAAACTTTGCGTCGAACCATGGAACAGGACCTCTGCTACAAGTTTTACACAATTAAAATAAGACAGACGCTTTCTAAAGCTGCAAGGACGAAACGCGTTGTGCTCTTTACGAAACAAGGCTGCCAGAAGCCTCAGGTTTTGGCCTCCTAACAGCCCAGACTTGAATCCTCTGGATTACTATGTATAGAGCGTGGTTGAACGGGACACTAACAAGTACAGACATCCAAACGTCGCTTCATTGAGAGCTGCTATTGAAGAGGTATTCATCGAAATGGACCGCGCCGCATCAAAACGGGCCGGTGAACGCTTCAGACCGAGGATAAAGGTGGTTATCGAAGCACAAGGGGGTTGTATAGAGTGAATGTGTTTTTTTATGTTTAACAAGCAATTTAGTAAAAGAAACAATTGTAAACTTTCCCATTTTTGTAATAAAAATTATTTTTCAATACAATGTTTAACTTGTCCGGATTTTGGCGCCGCACCCTATATATATATATATATATATATATATATATATATATATATATATATATATATATATATATATATATATATATAACAGGCGAATTGAAAAGTCCCCGGTCAAATAGGGCCATTTTTTAACGATTTCATCCTTTAAACGATCGAATATAACGCTATATAATAATCGCTGTCGACGGCCTGGCCCTTTTGACAGCCTCTTTTGGGCGGCCACTGCGTTCGCCGTCTTCGGTGCTCATTTCACCACGTTTAAACTTAGCATATATATATATATATATATATATATATATATATATATATATATATATATATATATATACATATATATATATATATATATATATATATATATATATATATATATATATATATTGTTACATGTACAAATAATTCTGCGAGCTACTGTCGCAATTGTTTTCACAACAATGAAGAACACGAATTCACTCGAAACCACGAGAACCCAACAAGCATGATCAACATCTGCAAGTGACGTCACTCCATTCATTAATTTGCTCGAACCTACCAGGTACCTCTCGGTAGAACATTCGCCAATGTACGAGAAATGGGTGAAGAGGTAGAGACCCTATATAAAGGCGAGCTGAATGAATGGGGGGATCATCATTCATTCAACCGCGATAAGAACTGCGATAGTATGTGGGAAGTGATTTTCGTAATAGTGAAGTGATTTAGAAGACAATTGCGATAATAAATTTATGGACAAGTGTTAGAATCTTAATAGTGAAAATTAAAATTAGTGAAAGTGTTAACCGATTATTGTGCATTTTATTTAATTAAATAAACTCTTTTAACTTAAGTTAAAAGACATTGCGTTTTCACTTTCCCGGAACGTTAAAGTTATAGGCCGCGAACCAATAACACGCGACAGTGGTGTCAAGAAGTGCGAAAGAAAAATTTTGAAAGTGAAAATTTGAACATTTTTATAGTGCGCAATAGTAAAATTTAAAGAAACATTAAAAATGCCACGAAGCTTAAACTTAAAAATTAATGAATTGACCATGTCGGAGCTTAAGGAAGAGTTGGAACAGCGAAACCTGGCTACGCAAGGTACAAAGGCCACACTGGTTGCACGCTTGCGCGACGCGATCGAGTCGGAAGGCGTGAATCTGGATTCGGGTGAGTTCTCAGATGCGGAAAAAAGCGCAGAAGGTGGAGAAGTAGAAACACCAAAATCGAAGGAGCCAGAAAATGCGCTAATGCAAATGTTAATGCTGATGTCATCGAGTCTGACTGCGAAGCTAGATGAACAATCAGCGAAGCTAAATGAACAATCAGCGCAGCTAAATGAACAGACATCCAGTTTAGCTGCGAAGTTAAATGAACAATCAGCGAAGCTAGACCAACAAGCGATCGAAATCAAGGCAGATTTTCAAAAACAGTCCACCGAAATAAAAGCGGAGCTCGGCAGCCTGAACAAACAAATTAAAGGCGTCGAGGAAAAGGTTCACCAGGTCGAGGAAAAGGTCAGCCAGGTCGAAGAGAGAATGAACCATGAGATGGAAAAAGTAAAAAAAGAATTGGAAGCAGCGAAGGCAGTAGTAACTACCTCACCAGCCCCGCTTATAACCGCAGCGCTAAGCACATCCAGAAATGTGCAAGCACCAATATTCGATGGGCAAACGGTCTGGAGTATTTACAAGACCCAGTTTAAAGCTGCCGCAACGGCAAATCACTGGAATGAGCAGGAACGAGCAACTGCATTAATTCTTGCTCTAAGAGGCCCAGCTGCCGAGCTTTTGCAGACGATCCCCGATGAATTGCACTCAAACACGAATGCTATAATGAATACGCTCGACATGCGTTATGGAGCCGATCATCTAAAGCAGATTTATCGGTCACAGCTAAGGCATCGGATGCAGAAGTCTGGTGAAACCCTACAGCAGCTAGCCCAAGACATTGAGCGACTAGCACTTTTGGCTTACCCAGCCTACGACCCAGAACATCGAGATGATGCAGCAACAGAAGCATTCATCAGCGCACTAAAAGACCCGGAATTGCAACAAGCCGTGCGTTTAGCTCAAAAGCAAACGGTTAAGGACGCATTGGCTTACAGTCTGAACTTTGAGGCAGCAAAAAATGTGACTCGTACCATTTCCCGGGTTCGTGAGGTAGTGACAGACGAGTGCAGGTGTGAGCGCGTCGAAATTGAGCGAGACCCGCATGTAAATGGTGCGCCTAGATGCTGGAATTGCGGAGAGAAGGGGCACCTACAAAGAGACTGCAAGAAGCGAAGAAAACCGAGCTATTGTCCAGGGTGTGCAGCTAGAAGGAGATCCAGACCGAGTCAGGAGGCCAGAATGGAAGCCCTTCAAACAGAGGGGTCAGGAAACATGTAAGAGCCAACTTCGTGGGGCAGAGGTTGGCTAGGAGGATTGACGTCCCCAGCACCACCATCACCACCATCACCGTGTCAAGACTACATCGTGGAGAAGCGGACTTATGCCTTCCGGGTCAAGTTAACGGAGAAAACTGCACCATAACAATCGACACTGGTGCAACCCGATCGATTATCCGACAAGACCTAGTTAGACAGCAACAACTTCACAAGGGCAGAATTTTCTCACTACGGACAGCTATGGGAGAAACTGCACCTTTTCATGGAGAGGTCAACCTCCAGATACAGTTGGGAGACCTTGTGTTCCGACACAATTTTCTGGTTGCGAATATTATGGATGACTGCATTCTCGGAATGGATTTTCTGCGACCACATGGAATCACGTTGGATTTGGGCAAACGTGTGTTGAAATGGCAGAATGTCGAAGTACTGATGGAGGATCCCAGCGTCCAAATTCCCAAGATGAATGTAGTAGTATGTACTGACACTGATGTACCGAATTCTTCCGAAAGCATTGTATGGGCCAAGCTTGATGGTGATTCTGGAGACCACTGATCTTATCTGATAGAGCCAACGAAGACGTCCGCATTGCGCAGTTTGATTGTAGGACGAAGCCTTGTAAGATCTTTAAGGAACAGATATGTGCCGGTTAGAGTCCTTAACACCGCAGACTCAACCACGAGCATCAAGGCAGGAGAAGTCATCGGCAGCTGCCAGCCTGTTTCCACCATCACCTCTTTGGAAGCTACTCACGACCATCATTGCAAAAGGAGGCAAGACACAGACAAAGCCCGGGAATCAACGTCTGCAATATTGAAGCAGGTCAAATTGCCAGTGCAGCTATTCAAGCGAGCCTCTGATCTGGTCACCAAGTACAGTGACATATTCTCAACAAGCCCGGATGACCAAGGCCGAACGAGTCTGGTAACTCACGTCATAGATACCCAGGGAGCCAAGCCGATTCGACAAGCACCCAGACGCCTCCCTATAGCCAAACAAGGAGAAGTGAGCGCGCTGATCTCGGACATGGAAAAACAAGGCGTTATTGAACCTTCTGTCAGTCCATGGGCCGCGCCTGTAGTTCTAGTAAAGAAAAAGGATGGTAGCACTCGTTTTTGTGTCGACTATAGGCAGCTTAACGACGTCACTAAGAAAGATAGTTACCCGCTCCCACGCATCGATGACATCATGGACACTTTAGCCGACGCAAAATGGTTTTCTACACTCGATCTCAAGAGTGGCTACTGGCAGGTAGAAATCGACAAGAAGGACCGAGAGAAGGCCGCTTTTTCAGTTGGGACTGGATTGTGGCAATTTGTGGTGATGCCGTTTGGGCTTTGCAATGCTCCAGCCACTTTCGAACGCTTGATGGAATACGTGCTACGTGGTCTAACCTGGAAAACCTGCTTGGTGTACCTAGATGACATCATTGTCATCGGGAGAACGTTCGAAGAGCATTTGCGGAACTTAGAAGAGGTTTTCTCCAGGCTGCGACTGGCAAATTTGAAACTTAGTCCCGATAAGTGTACCCTTTTCGCAGCTGAAGTAAAATACCTGGGACACGTCGTATCAGCAGAAGGGGTCAAAACAGACCCTGAGAAGATTGAAGCCGTGAAAAGCTGGCCAACACCACACAACAAGCGCCAACTACGAAGTTTTCTGGGTCTGGCAACCTACTATCGAAGATTCGTCAAAGACTTTGCCAAAATAGCTAAGTGTCTCCATCAGCTAACCGAGAAAAATCGTCCGTATGTCTGGAATGAAAAATGCCAGACAGCCTTTGAGACCCTGAAGGAAAAGCTGTGTGAATCACCCGTGCTGGCGTATCCGAAACCCGGAAAAATGTTTGTAGTTGACACTGATGCAAGCAACGGCGGTATTGGAGCTGTACTCTCCCAGCAGATCAATGGCGAAGAAAGAGTCCTCTCGTATTACAGTCGAGTTCTTTCAAAAAGTGAGAGGAACTACTGTGTGACCAGAAAGGAGCTATTGGCTATAATAGAGGCCACCAAGCAGTTCCACAAATACCTATATGGCCAGAAATTTGTTCTTCGAACGGACCATGCATCGCTGAGATGGCTACTTAACTTCAAAAACCCCGAGGGACAAGTTGCGAGATGGATCGAAAGGTTGCAGTCATACGACTACGTAATTGTTCATCGAAAGGGCGGAGTTCATGGAAATGCTGACGCCCTATCTCGTCGCCCATGTCCAGCTAACTGCAAGCATTGCCGACGGATTGAAGAAAAGGAACCGCCCGTTGATTTGCGGCTGATAACGGCCGAATTCGATGAAGGTTGGTCATCGGAGGAGATTCGAAATGCCCAGCTAGCCGATGAAGACATCGGACCATTGCTCGTATGGAAGGAGACGACTGGGCGAGCTGAGTGGAAGGACGTTTCAACGCATGGCGCAACCCTGAAAAGCTATTGGGCACAATGGAACTCCCTTCAGGTGGAGGGTGGTGTACTCAAGCGGAAATGGGAAACGGCGGATGGCAGCTTCTATAGGATGCAAACTATACTACCCAAAAGCCGAATCCACGATGTGGTAAAGGAAATGCATGAAGGATCCTCGGGAGGCCATCTTGGTGTTAACAAGACCTTAGCGAAATTGCGGGAAAGATTCTACTGGCTCCACGCTCGAGAAGACGTAGAGGACTGGTGTCGCAGATGCACAATTTGCGCTTCCGTCAAAGGTCCAAAACGACGACAGAGAGGACAAATGCAAACCTATAACGTGGGGGTACCGTTTGAAAGGATTGCTGTTGACATCGCTGGACCCTTTCCTGAATCTGAATGGGGAAATCGATATACGCTCGTTGTAGCCGATTATTTCAGCAAGTGGCCCGAGGTCTACCCCATTCCCAACCAGGAAGCAACTACTGTAGCCGAACAGCTAGTGTTAAATTGGGTCAGTAGGTATGGTGTGCCTTGCGAACTTGTTACGGATAAAACCGAAGGGCACCAGGATTACCTCACCCCGAACACTATTGTAACACTCGCGTGACTATGTATAGTCAGAAAGCTAAGCCGCACTCGACTAGGGTTTGCTTGCCAGTCCAAATTGTAATCATATTAGTAGTTTAAATACGATTATTTGTCGTTTTAAGCAAACTCAATGACAACTATCATCGAGCGAAGGTCAGAATTAACGCCTCCTATTACACAACAGAATGTATTAAAACGAAATTGATGTCAAATGAAGCAGCAAATAAGAGTCAGTTTGGAAAAGAATGTGCAGGTGTAAGCGACAAAAGTAAATCATTTCACAAGGAAATTGATCATTCTTGTTTCTACAATACTTCATCATCGGCTCCAAAAACTATACTTATTACTAACAACTACTCACAAGATGACGCAAGTGGATTGGAAAATGTGCAAAATATACAAAAAGTTCGTCGATCACGATTGTAACGCACAATTCTGATGGCGATCGATCGACAAGTAGCATACCTACTTCGGCGAATAGTTCGACAGTAGTCTTAGATAGAATAAATATTTGCATAAATAATCACTTTAATGATCCAAGAAGTAATGGAGTGACAAACGCCTCAAGTGCTCCGAACCAAGTCGAGACAAGTTTCTCGAAAGAGCCGAAACTAGTGAAGGAGGCACGCATGAACGAATGTGTCTCTAGTACAACTAATATTTTATCTGCAGACGATTCGACAATGTTGCAAAAATCGGATACGAAGGTTCCTATTTTTACCACCGGCGAAGATGTTCTAGTGCAACGAAAAGACGGACGTTTTTACCTTGGAACTATAATAGCTGCTGCTCGTAATCAGTGTTTGGTGAGGCTGGACGATAACTCAGAATATTGGTCACTGTTCAATGCAATCACAAAATTGAGTACCGACGACTCAAATGATGAGCCAATGTGTGTAGTTTGCAAGAAGGTGAATGAAAAGGATATTGAAGTATGCGGACGGTGTGGAAGAGGTTATCATCAGGGCTGCACTGAAGAACGTTTTCAAAAGAACGGGGTTTGGTTTTGCAGACGATGCACTGCTCGAAACGGACTTAAACTTAGGCAGTGCCCTTCACCAAGGATAGAACCGCTTTCGAAAATTCTAACAGACAAATCACAGCTACCATACGATAGCGATTCTCTTTCATGGGATAATCATCACCGTGTAAATTTGGAGCAAATTTATTGTTACTGTGGTGGCAATGGAGAGTGGCACAAGAAAACGTTGCAATGCTGCAAGTGTCCGCAATGGTTTCATGAAAAATGTGTTCGTTGCTTAGATTACCCTCTTTATCGAGGAGATAGATTCTTTGTATTTGTTGCTCTATGTGTAATCATGGTGTGGAGTTTTTACGATGGTTAGTGATGAAATGGATAGATGTTGTCCATTTGCTACTTTTCAATATTACCAGCTACAACCAGCAAAAATATTACCACGCAAATCAAGTATTTGTCCCTTACGCTATCGATAATTGGTCGTTTTTACATTCGGATACTAATACGCGCAATTTAACAGCGAAAGAGATTAAAGATAATATACGAGTACTTACCAAGTTAGCAAGATATCATGATGGATACTTGCGAAGATCAGCGGTTGAAAATTGTTCCGAAAGAAACTAACCGAGAAGCATCACCGATAGTCGTGCCTGAGGAGGATTCAGTAATCAACGGTCATACTTCAACAACAACTGATTCGTCAGATAAGAGTCGTGATTGTCCTGAATACAATAACGCCACTGACGATGCTGACATTGAAATGAAAGACGAAGAAACGCTGGTCGGTACAATGCAAAGAACGAAACGCAATCGTAAGAGGAAATCACCGTTCCTTCCATCATCGACTTTGGCTTGTACGGAAAACACAAATGAAAAAAGCACACCGAACAACTTAAACCACAATCAGAGCTCAAAAATGAAAGTAAACAAACATCACTGACAGACCAAACTGTCAGTGAACTACGTTCAGCTGATTCAGCCGAAGTTGGAGTACTCGCCACCAGAGGGGAGCGGCTACCAAGTGGCGGCAAGAAGGTATTACCCCGCTGTAGAGGTGGGTGACCGACGAGCGGAACCATAGCCGTTAGGAGGAGGCTATATAAGCACGCGAGGAATGACGCGCCTCCTCTTTTTGATCTCTGGTATCGTGGCGACGACGGCAACGGAACGAGGAAAGTCAGCGAAAAAGAAATTCGAAGCGCAGCGGAAACGTTCAGCGGAAGACAACAGAAACAGCAGAGCGGAATCGACATTAGTAACAACATTATTGGTAAAGCGACGAGCAAATTTCAATTGGGAAAAGAAAGGCGACGGATTATACCAGCGAACACGATCGTCGAAGGGGCCCCTTTGTAGGGTTATAAGTAACGTAAGTTTCTTTTTTTGATAGATTGTATTCTTTAATGAAATTATAGTTTCCTTTGAGTGAATATAAAAGTAGAAAAATTGTAGTTAATTGAAATTTATTGGTGTTTGAAGTAACAATCAAAGGAAGAAATTTTAGTGCCGTTCAAGACACAAAAAAAAGAAGTAAGTTTGTTTTGTTTCAGTTCGCTATTGTAACGAGTGCGGCTTGGACGGTCAAGTCAAGTGAAAGTATCGGGAGGGTGAATAAAGCCGTGATAGCGGAGGTTATAGTGTTCGGGGGTGGTATTGTGGTCCCCGCGAGGGACATCCTAATTGAGCAGCGAGGAATTTAATGTGTTAGTGAAGTAGTGTAAGGGTAGGATTGAAGTACAGAGCGTAGGGTATTTAGTAGCGAGGGTATCGGCCGAATAACATCGAGTGCAATCGGTTAGTCGCATTCTCGCTTGGCGGCTAGTTGAGGCTTTGAGGAAAAGCGAGTGGCGCTCCACGCCCGTCTTCGGACGAGCTAACCGGGTCCACAAGCCTCGCCGGAGCACCCCAGTTTCCCCGGGTAATAAGGGGGGGTAACAAACTACATTCGGATCAAGGCCGAAACTTTGAGTCACTAGTTTTTGGCGAAATGTGCGAGCTGCTCGGAATACGGAAAACGAGGACAACACCGCTGCATCCCCAATCCGATGGAATGGTCGAACGGTTCAACGGCACGCTCAATAAACACCTTGCCAAGATGGTTGACGAGAACCAAAGGGACTGGGACCGACATATCCCACTATTTTTGATGGCGTACAGAGCTGCCGAACATGCATCGACGGGCCAGGCCCCAGCCAAAGTCATTTTTGGAAAGACTTTTCGTCTGCCAGCTGATATAAAGTTTGGAACACCCCCCGAGAAACCCCAAACGATCTCGGAGTACGCAAGTGATCTAAGACAACGGTTGAACCAGATACATCGGACAGTGCGAGAACACCTCGAATCGGCTACTGACCGCATGAAGACCAGGTATGATCTAAAGGCTAATTCTACTGGCTTCCAGCAAGATGACTTGGTGTGGCTATATAACCCGCAACGGCGAAAGGGTAGGTCTCCAAAGTTGCAACATAACTGGGAGGGACCATACCGTGTCACAAAGCGAATCAACGACGTCATATATCGCACACAGGAACACCGTAAACCGAGAGCCAAAATGAAAATCGTGCATCTAGACCGTCTTGCTCCATATTACATCCAGGGAGAATTGACTACAACTGGCGACACATCTTTTCGGGGCGAAAAGAACTGAGGTGGGGGCAGTGTTACATGTACAAATAATTCTGAGAGCTACTGTCGCAATTGTTTTCACAACAATGAAGAACACGAATTCACTCGAAACCACGAGAACCCAACAAGCATGATCAACATCTGCAAGTGACGTCACTCCATTCATTAATTTGCTCGAACCTACCAGGTACCTATCGGTAGAACATTCGCCAATGTACGAGAAATGGGTGAAGAGGTAGAGACCCTATATAAAGGCGAGCTGAATGAATGGGGGGATCATCATTCATTCAACCGCGATAAGAACTGCGATAGTATGTGGGAAGTGATTTTCGTAATGGTGAAGTGATTTAGAAGACAATTGCGATAATAAATTTATGGACAAGTGTTAGAATCTTAATAGTGAAAATTAAAATTAGTGAAAGTGTTAACCGATTATTGTGCATTTTATTTAATTAAATAAACTCTTTTAACTTAAATTAAAAGACATTGCGTTTTCACTTTCCCGGAACGTTAAAATTATAGGCCGCGAACCAATAACACGCGACAATATATATATATATATATATATATATATATATATATATATATATATATATATATACACACATATATATATATATATATATATATATATATATATATATATATATATATATATATATATATATATATGTATGTATGTATATTGTCGCGTGTATTTGGTTCGCGGCCAATAATTTAATGTTCCGGGAAAGTGAAAACGCAATGTCTTTTAATTTAAGTTAAAAGAGTTTATGTAATTACAAAAGTGCACAATGATCAATTTAACACTTTCACTAATTTTAATTTTCACTATGAAAAATCTAACACTTGTCCATAAATTTCTTATCGCAATTGTCTTCGAAATCACCTCACTATTACGAAAATCACTTTTCTACTACTATATATATATATATATATATATATATATATATATATATATATATATATATGTATGTATATTGTCGCGTGTATTTGGTTCGCGGCCAATAATTTAATGTTCCGGGAAAGTGAAAACGCAATGTCTTTTAATTTAAGTTAAAAGAGTTTATGTAATTACAAAAGTGCACAATGATCAATTTAACACTTTCACTAATTTTAATTTTCACTATGAAAAATCTAACACTTGTCCATAAATTTCTTATCGCAATTGTCTTCGAAATCACCTCACTATTACGAAAATCACTTTTCTACTACTCGAATAATATCGCTTCCCACACACAATCGCAGTTCTTATCGCGGTCGAATGAATGATCGTCCCCCCATTCATTGAGCTCGCCTTTATATAGGGCCTGTAAACATTCAACCCAGTTCTCGTACATTGGCGAATTCGCGGGAACATTCGAGCGACTGCAAATGAATGGAGCAGTGACTCACTTTCAGATGTTGTTCATGCTTGTTGGGTTCTCGTGGTTTCGAGTAAATTCGTGTTCTTCATTGTTGTGAAAACAATTGCGACAGTAGCTCGCAGAATTATTTGTACATGTAACACTGCCCCTACCTCAGCTCTTTTTCGCCCCGAAAAGATGTGTCGCCAGTTGTAGTCTATTCTCCCTGGATGTAATATGGGACAAGACGGTCCAGGTGCACGATTTTCATTTAGGCTCTTGGCTTACGATGTTCCTGTATTCGATAAACGACGTCGTTGATTCGCTTTGCAACTCGGTATGGTCCCTCCCAATTATGTTGCAACTTTGGAGACCTACCCTTTCGCCGTTGCGGGTTATATAGCCATACCAAGTCATCTTGCTGGAAGCCAGTAGAGTTTGCCTTGAGATCATACCTGGTCTTCATGCGGTCAGTAGCCGATTCGAGGTGATTTCGCACTGTCCGATGTATCTGGTTCAACCGTTGCCTTAGATCATATGCGTACTCCGAGATCGTTTGGGGTTTCTCAGGGGTGTTCCGAACTTTATATCGGCTGGCAGGTGAATAGTCTTTCCAAAAATGACTTTGGCTGGGGCTTGGCCCGTCGATGCGTGTTCGGCAGCTCTGTACGCCATCAAAAATAGTGGAATGTGTCAGTCCCAGTCCCTTTGGTTCTCGTCAACCATCTTGGCCAGGTGTTTATTGAGCGTGCCGTTGAACCGTTCGACCATTCCATCGGATTGGGGGTGCAGTGGTGTTGTCCTCGTTTTCCGTATTCCCAGTAGTTCACACATTTCGCCAAAAACTAGTGACTCAAAGTTTCGGCCTTGATCTGAATGTGATTCGCAAGGTACGCCGTACCTACTGACCCAATTTAACACTAGCTGTTCGGCTACGGTAGTTGCTTCCTGGTTGGGAATGGGGTAGACCTCGGGCCACTTGCTGAAATAATCGGCTACAACCAGCGTATATCGATTTCCCCATTCAGATTCAGGAAAGGGTCCAGCGATGTCAACAGCAATCCTTTCGAATGGCACGCCTACGTTATAGGTTTGCATTTGTCCTCTCTGTCGTCGCTTTGGGCCTTTGACGGAAGCGCAAATTGTGTATCTGTGACACCAGTCCTCTACGTCTTCTCGCGCGTGGAGCCAGTTGAACCTTTCCCGCAATTTCGCTAAGGTCTTGTTAACACCAAGGTGGCCTCCCGAGGATCCTTCATGCATTTCCTTAATCACATCGTGGATTCGGCTTTTGGGTAGTATAGTTTGCATCCTATAGGAGCTGCCATCCGCCGTTTCCCATTTCCGCTTGAGTACGCCACCCTCCACCTGAAGGGAGTTCCATTGTGCCCAATAGCTTTTCAGGGTTGCGCCATGCATTGAAACGTCTTTCCATTCAGGTCGCCCAGTTGTCTCCTTCCATACGAGCAACGGTCCGATATCCTCATCGGCTAACTGGGCATTTCGAATCTCCTCCGCTGACCAACCTTCACCGAATTCGGCCGTTATCACTCGCAGATCAACGGGCGGCTCCTTTTCGTCAATCAGCCAGCAATGCTTGCAGTTAGCTGGACATGGATGACGAGATAGGGCGTCAGCATTTCCATGAACTCTGCCCTTGTAAAGTAGTTGGGGCCTCACTAGGTCTGGTCGGATCGTCAATCGGGTTGCACCAGTGTCGTTTGTTATGGTGCAATGTTCTTCATCAACTTGACCAGGAAAGCATCTGTCTGCTTCTCCACGATGTTGTCTTGGCACGGTGAAGGGGGTACTGGGGATGTCGATCCTCCTAGCTAACGTTTGCCCCACGAAGTTGGCCCTTGCAGTTTGATGGGTTCCATTCTAGGCTCCTGACGAGGTCTGGATCTCCACCATCCTGGACAATAGCTCCGTTTCCTTCGCTTTTTGCAGTCTCTTTGCAGGTGCCCCTTCTCTCCGCAATCCCAGTATCTAGGCGCACCATTTACCTGCGGTTCTCGCTCATTTTCCACGCACTTACACCTGCACTCGTCTGCCACTACTTCACGGACCCAGGCAGTGGTACGAGTCGCATTTTTCGCTGCCTCAAAGTTCAGACTATAAACCAATGCGTCCTTAACCGTTTGCTTTTGAGCTAAACGCACGGCTTGTTGCAATTCCTGCTCCTTTAACGCACTGATAAATGCTTCTGTTGCTGCGTAATCTCGATGTTCTGGGTCGTAAGCTGGATAAGCCAAAAGTGCTAGTCGCTCAATGTCTTGGGCTAGCTGCTGTAGGGCTTCACCAGACTTCTGCATCCGATGCCTTAGCTGTGACCGATAAATCTGCTTTAGATGATCGGCTCCATAACGCATGTCGAGCGCATTCATTATAGCATTCGGGTTTGAGTGCAATTCATCGGGGATCGTCTGCAAAAGCTCGGCAGCTGGGCCTCTTAGAGCAAGAATTAATGCAGTTGCTCGTTCCTGCTCATTCCAGTGATTTGCCCTTGCGGCAGCTTTAAACTGGGTCTTGTAAATACTCCAGACCGTTTGCCCATCGAATATTGGTGCTTGCACATTTCTGGATGTGCTTAGCACTGCGGTTATAAGCGGGGATGGTGAAGTGGTTACTACTGCCTTCGCTGCTTCCAATTCTTTTCTCACTTGTTCCATCTCATGGTTCATTCTCTCTTCGACCTGGCTGACCTTTTCCTCGACCTGGTGAACCTTTTCCTCGACGCCTTTAATTTGTTTGTTCAGGCTGCCGAGCTTCGCTTTTATTTCGGTGGACTGTTTTTGAAAATCTGCCTTGATTTCGATCACTTGTTGGTCCAGCTTCGCTGATTGTTCATTTAGCTTCGTTGATTGTTCATTTAGCTTCGTTGATTGTTCATTTAGCTTCGCAGTTAAATTGGAGGACTGTGGTCGCTGCTCTTGCTGAATCAGCATTAACATTTGCATTAGCGCATTTTCTGGCTCCTTTGTTTTTGGTGTTTCCGCGTCTCCATTGAGCTCCGCCATGGTAAATTCATTTATTTTCAAATGTTAGCTTCGTGGTTATTTTTATTATTTCGGCTTTTATTTATTTTTCCACCAGTTTCCACGGTATATTTCACTACTGTGCATTTTTTTAAACGTTTTTCACTTTCAAAATTTTCTTTTCCACTTCTCGACACCACTGTCGCGTGTATTTGGTTCGCGGCCAATAATTTAATGTTCCGGGAAAGTGAAAACGCAATGTCTTTAATTTAAGTTAAAAGAGTTTATTTAATTACAAAAGTGCACAATGATCAATTTAACACTTTCACTAATTTTAATTTTCACTATGAAAAATCTAACACTTGTCCATAAATTTCTTATCGCAATTGTCTTCGAAATCACTTCACTATTACGAAAATCACTTCTCTACTACTCGAGTAATATCGCTTCCCACACACAATCGCAGTTCTTATCGCGGTCGAATGAATGATCGTCCCCCCATTCATTGAGCTCGCCTTTATATAGGGTCTGTAAACATTCAACCCAGTTCTCGTACATTGGCGAATTCGCGGGAACATTCGAGCGACTGCAAATGAATGGAGCAGTGACTCACTTTCAGATGTTGTTCATGCTTGTTGGGTTCTCGTGGTTTCGAGTAAATTCGTGTTCTTCATTGTTGTGAAAACAATTGCGACAGTAGCTCGCAGAATTATTTGTACATGTAACACTGCCCCTACCTCAGCTCTTTTTCGCCCCGAAAAGATGTGTCGCCAGTTGTAGTCTATTCTCCCTGGATGTAATTGCGACAGTAGCTCGCAGAATTATTTGTACATGTAACTATATATATATATATATATATATATATATATATATATATATATATATATATATATATATATATATATATATATATATATATAAAAGCAAACATGGCTGCTGCTCAATGAAAACAAATTTTCATACAATCTTAAAAATTTGTTTTCTATTTGAAACACCTTCACCATTATGAGGAAAACATGCAAAACATTAACATATTAACTACTTATATGTGAAAGGAAACACCTACAGATCCTTTACGACTATAATTTTAATACGAAGGCACAACACATTTCACTTTAAAATTACGAAGTAATTTCACAGTGTAACACGTTAAAGTTATGCGGATCACAAAGTACAATAGATTGTTTAAACACCTGGAATGAATTCAGATCGCGAACACTTTTCACACTTTTAATATTGGATAAAATCCGCGACGAAACTTGCAATTTGCCATTTTGGCGTCCAATTTGGATACGTCAACTTGATAGACAGATCCAATTTAGTGAGATTCTGGAACAAGAAAGTGAGCGGCAAGAGGCAGAGGGAGAGGAAATGACAGACAGATCCTTTGGAAGAGAGCAGAAACCGGTCGCATGTTCTCCTATCCGTTTTATATGAGCTTAGCCCATCCAGTTCTTATTCATCTGAGGTCATGTACGTTAGGTAAACTGATAGAAGAGATGTTGTGATGTTTTCAAACGAGCTTGAAATGATCGCACATAAAGTGCGCGGGAGCAATTTCCCATTGCCGCCTAAAAGTCAAGCAATATTTAAGCGAGGGGGAATGCGGCGACCCTGGTTGGTCTTTCGAGTGGTCGGGTGACCATTAGGATAAGTAAGAAAGCGCCTTTCGGCCTGCTCGCACGTGTTGACCAGCATTTCCCATTAGTCGCGCCGAATAAACTTCGGGCGTATCACTTTTGATAACGATTTTCATTTCGGAATCCATAAATCGTTTTCATAACGAGTTTCATTTCGGAAATAATAACACCCATAATGACACTAAAGTATTCCTTCTTAAAAGCGCTGTATATTTTTAAGTTTATATTAGAAGTAACATATTGAAGACAAACTGTCTTCTCCTTCAGTGGCGATATCATGGGAGACAACTTGTCATCGTAATATCGATATTTGGAGAGTGAAATTAAAAATAAAGAAAATTTTAAAAAAAGGAAATTTTCATCCTTTTAGCGTTTGTAACTTTTGATAAGTTTGGTCAGTATTAACGATAAAAACTTATTGAGCACCGCTTGAACAATTTTTTTTTGAACTTTTCAGAGCAGTTTTAAGACAGCTTTAACCACTACAAAAAAACGAGGGCTAACTGATTCAGCCTCAATTTTATAAGCTTATTTTGATAACACAAAGATTAAATTCGAAGACTGATAATAGTAATAGTATAAATTATGAAGAATATGTGCTCAAATTATTGATAAGCTAGGGGTGTGCATTCAAATTAGTTTATAGAGGATTATCCTTTCTAAAATTACTTATTCACACCCGTGAAATAGATGAATGATACATTCGAATACAGAAACATTTTATTTTTGGATAAGTCTATAAAGGTAAGCAATAATTAAACAATATTTAGCTATTTTATTAAAATTAAATTAAATAATTGTGTATTACCATTTTATCTCTAGAACGAGTTACTATTCATAAATATTTATTAGTGTTAATAGAAGGAATTGACAAAATTAGAACTACATCATTATTTTCCTGAGAAAACTAATCAAATAGAGGATTTCATCGCAAGTGCAATTTGGACAAATTCATCCAGCTTTGGCTGAAATAACAAAATAAATACAGGTAGATCGCGTAAATTGTCCCTTGCACTTATATAGAAGCATTTTTATACTTTTTTATTCTTTGTTATATTTCTAGCGATAGTTAAAAGTGTGTTTCTTTCTCTCTTTAGAATATATTAATTATTTCACGTCTTTTTTTCAATAACTAAGATATTGCTTTTAAAATTTTTACAAACGTTGCTTGAAAATTTCAGAAGCACAGACCATAATAAAATTCTTTTGTAATCCAAGTAGCTCTAAAAAACCAACAGCACAGCTTTTATATGCATCCCTACACACCT
>OZ017741.1:61057746-61062146 GCA_963969285.1 Odontomyia ornata | reverse complement strand
GTGAACGTGGAAGTGGCCCCACTATATCTAGATACATGTTATGCAAGTGTTGAACCGAAGCTTTGAAACTACCTAATGGAGTTTTAACATGGCGCTTGATTTTAGTTTTTTGGCAAGGAATGTATTGTCGAGTCCATAAAGTAACATCTTTATTCCTGATTGGCTAAAAAAATTTACCAGGAATCATTCGTCTTGTAGAACGACTGCAAAGATATACTAGGCTCTGAATCAATGAAAATATTGTCATTCAAAAAGATTCTGAAAATACCGGTCTAATAAGAATTTTGAAAGAACAATTCGGAAATAAAATTTTCTTTAAAGAATTTTTTTTATCCCTCAACATTTCTTTTCATGTACCATCTAACAACTGTGGTTGGGCTAAAGCACCTAAATCTTTACTACTTGGTACTTTAAGTTCATTCAAGCGGGAAAGCATATCTGCTGTCACGTTCTAAGTGCCTGAAATGAATCGAGTATCATAGGGGAACTCACTTATAAAATACTATTGTCGAAGTTGTTTGAAGACAGATGTTAGCGGTTTGTTGTTTGTAAAAATAATACAGTTTCTACCCTTCATGAACTGTTTAAAGAATTTTAACGCCGAGTGCATTGCCAAAAGTTCTCTGTCGTAAGTCCTATAGTTCATTTGTGCACTATTCAGTTTCTTGGAAAAGAATCCAAGAGGTTGCCAAGAATTATCAATCAATTGTTGCAGCACTGCACGAACTGCTGTATTTGAAGCATCAACAAAAACAGCTACTAGAAATGCTAGGACTGATGCATCAAACAATTACTGCTTCGTTAATTCAAAAGCTTCAATTTCTTCCGGAGTCCAAACTACTTTACGTTTGTCCGATTTCCTAATACCAATCAAAAAATCATTCGAGTACTTGCTGATGGGCTGATTTTTCCAAGAAATGACGATAGAAATTTAGAATTCCTGAAGAACGCCGATGATCTTGAATGGTATTTGGCAACATACTCGTAATATCTTTAATAGCTTGGCGTCTGTCTGTTGAAGAGATCGTATCCCAAAAAAATTAATTTGAGTTTGAAAAAATTTGTATTTATCAATTTTCGGCCTTCTTGCCGAATTTCTGGAATCTTTCAAAAACCAATTTCAAGTGTTCAAAGTATTCAGATTCTGATTTGGATGCAATCAACATATCTGAATATGCAAAATAAAACTCTAAATTTTTTAAAGCCTCATGAATGAATCACAGGAAAGTTTGCATGGCATTACAAAGACCAAACATCATATGAGTTAATCCATTTAGATCAACCGATACCAAGCAAATCCAAAGACGATAAAAATTTACACCCTGCAAAATTATGAGTTATATCTTGGATGTTACGAATTTGATAAAGATCTTGAATAATTTCTCTTCTGTAATCTCCACAAGGATGCCACCCACCACTCTTTTAACCATATGTAATGGGGACGAGCAGGGGCTATTAGATAGTCTAGAAATACCCTGTTCCAATAAAAATTCAAATTTGTTTGTGGCTGTTGCTAATTTCTTTAGTGCTAATCTACGAACATTAGAAGTAATAAGAGCAACATAAGTATTTAAAACATGAGAAGGGTTTACGAGTATGAAATCACTGGAAGATGTGAGAAACCGAAATTTGTTAGAAAGCTCTTCCACCTTGGGATGTAAGCTGTTGTGAACCTACACAGCTAGGTACGAAAAGCACTTTTAAGAAATGCAGCCGACACTGTTGTCGTTGGTTGAATGATCTACATGCTTTTTCCCAGCAATATCCACCAAAAGACCAAACGGACATAAAAAATCTGCACCAAGGATCTACATGCTTTTTCCCAGTAATATCCAGCAAAAGACCAAATTGACATAAAAAATCCGCACCAATGCTAATGTCTGCAACAATAAAATATCAAGGGAATTTCCTTGGAAGTCTGAAATCCAAAGATAAGAACATTCTATCACAAGTATTTATGGCAAATGCATTAGCAGCAGTAAGCTTTAGTGAATTAGGGAATTTCCCATTATAGCCAGTAGCAAGAGCACCTGAAATGTCAGCTCCCGTATCAAAAAGGAAACGTGACTTACAAGATTCATCATAAATTCCTAGGCGACAAGAATTAGATGGTGTGAACTTCGTCACCGCGGACTTCCCACAACTTAATTTATTTTTAACTACAGGATATCCTTCGTTACATTGTGATTCCTTGAAATCACATGGGCTGATGCCCTGTGCACTTTAATCCCAAATTTATCATGGTTCCTACAAAAAATTTTTCTTTCCTTCTTGAACGTGAATTACTTCTAGAACGCTGCCAATTAGAAAATTTACGGAATCTACTTGTAACTATATTTTGTGAGAGAGCTGCAATTTATTTTCTCAAACCTTGCAACCCATTACTCGTTGCAAAAATTGAAGGTCGTATAAATACTTCACATATTTTATCTGCGCTAGAAAGCAGATCTTTAATTGAAGCAGCTGAGTTACAAGCCGAAATAGCCTGCATACTTTGAAAATCGTTCATTTACTCTCTCTCTCTCTCTCCTACAAGCTGCTTCATTTTTCTATATAACTGCGAAGCCAGCTTGTTGCCTAATACCATTTGCGTCACTATGTTAGCTGTCGTAACTTCGATGATTCAATAGATGAACGACACTATATTAATTCATCTCTCTACTCTGAATAAGTTTCCTCCTGTGTAGGATCCCTAATAATACCACCAACAATCTTGACTGCATGTAAGTCAAGAATTGCCAGTAAATGATTAAATTTAGTTAGCCTTACCTAAATTTTCGCTACAACGAATTTAGTTTATAGCATCTTAAATCATAATTACGGCAAGTCTCTCCAGAAGCGAGGAAGCTTGGCTGAAACCTAGTTAACCGCCAAATTAGATGATTCTGGTTTCGACATAGTAAATTACACGGGGGGAGTGAATGAAGGAAAGAAACCAACGCAGCTGGAGAAAGAACGTCAACAACGAAATGGGATAGCAATTTAAGAATAATTCAAGTAATAAGTGTATAACTTAAATAGTTCATACGTGTGTACATTACCAAGAACCTTTACATTTAAATGATGATACTGCGTTGCTCCTAAGGACTCGGGTGATGCGTTATTTCTACTGTTTCCGGTGATGCGTTGCTCCTTATGTTTCGGAGTCACCAGTTATAGAGAAAATTATTGGTAACTCTAATAAGTATTGAGCCTTTTTCTTGTCATTTTTCGATTGAATATTTCTTTTATATAAAATGGATTTTATGTACATAAGTACATATTGTCAATTATTATCTTTGACCTTTTGTCATTTTTTGGGTAGAACGATTATTCCATCGGTGCAGAACTTCTGTGGTTTATCGGCGAAAAACTTGGCCAAATGATTTTCACAGTCCCTTTTTGGAGTGAATTTCTTTTCATTAAGGATGTTTTGCAGAGACCGAAACAAATGGTTGACTAATGCTGCAAGGTCTGGACTATACGGTGGATGCATCGAAACTTCCCAGCCAAGCTCTGTCAATTTTAGCCGGGTCATCAAAGATGTGTGTGGGCATTGTCATGATGGAAGACAACGCCCTTTCTATTGTTTAATTCTGGCCGATTTTTTTGAATTGTTAGTTGCAATCTGGTTAATTGCTGACAGTACAAAGTCGGATTGAGTGTTTGGCCAGGTTCTAGCACCTCATGATAAACAATTCCCTTCCAATCCCACCATACACACAGCATAACCTTATTTGGTATCAATCCTGGCTTTGTAGTCGTTTGTGATGATTCACCATATTTTGACCATGATCTTTTTGAAACGACATTCTCGTATCTTACTCATTGTTCATCGTCGATAATTATTTGCTTTAAAAATGGCTCGAATGCGTTGCGTTTTATTAGTATTTCGTAAATGGAAATTCGGTCGATCAAATTTTTTTGTGTTAATTCATGCGGCACCCAAATGTCGAGCTTCTTTGTGTCCAGCCTTACGCAAATGGTTCAAAACTGTTTGGTGAGGGATACTCAGTTCCTTAGCAATGTCACGGCTGCTTATGTGTCGGCCTTCTTCAACTTTCGGTAAGATTTCATCGACTTTTTCAGTGATTGGTCGACCTGAGCGAGGTGCATCTATGACAAAAATTTCCAGAACGAAAGCGAGCGAACCATCTCTTGACTGTGGCTTTTGATGAAGTATCTTGACCGTAGAACCCACAAATTTTTTCACAAGCCTGCGATGCATTCTCACCTTGATCTTAGCGATATTGTAAAATACAAGTATTACGAATTTTTTCAGAAATTTTACTCATTTGAAAATTGTAGACTGGAATATCACCTTTCAAGCGCATGCCAGTTTGACTCAATCTGATTATTATTCCCCGATATATGACAACGAACACCATCTAGTGACAAAAAAGGCTCAATACGTTTTGGAC